>VWPU01009343.1:0-177392 GCA_013398955.1 Callaeas wilsoni
AGCCCCACCGGCGCCCGGGGAGCCCGGCGCGCCCAGGCCCAGCCGGAGCGGGCGCTCCCGACACCGGCCCAGATTCCCGCCGCGCTCCCGCTTGGATCTAAGCTTTCGCCGCGACGGGACCCCGCTCTGGAGGAGGAAGCCTCGCTGCTGCTGCTGCTGCTACCGGCTCTACAAATCCCAGTGCCGGCCTCTGATTCTCACAGCAGGCTGAGGGGGGGGTGGTTTGATATTTATTTTTTCAATCGTTTTCCCCTTCCTTCCTCCGCTGGGGTGGGGTTTTTTCTTGGTATTCTTTTTTTTTTTTTCTTTTTCTTTTTTTTTTTTTCTTTTTCTCCCGCCGTGGTGTGAGTGTCCGAGCGGTGCGCGGCTCCCGGCAGTGCTGGACCAGCTGGCGTTACAGGAGCGCTGATGTCTTCATCTGACTCCCCGCAGTTGTTGATGGAGTGTCTTTCTCAGATTTCCAGGCAGGGTCCCAAGCGCAGCACCCAGAGCCAGTTCCCGCTGCCAGGCGGCGCTCCCCGCGGCTCGGGCCGCTCCCGCCGCTGCTGAGCGCGGCTCCGGGGCCGGGGCGGGCAGAGACCCCCGCGGCGCCGCTCCTGCCGCGGGCACAGCACCTGCGGCGGCGGAGGGGGAGGCCGCCGGGGACTGTGCTGCCGGCTCCCCGCTGACTCCATCCAGACCTGCGACCTTACACCCCCTCCTCCATACGTGTCCCCCTTTCCCCCTCCTTTGAGCAAAGAGGGTGCCGGCAGTCGGACCCCGACCTGCCCACATGTATCGTCCGTCCGGCCGGTCGACTCCACGGCGTTAATGTCCATCTCGGGTCCGACGAGACCAGCTCAGAGGTGAGGGCGAGGATGGGTGCGCGGGGGCGAGGGCGGGGCGGGCGGGCACTGTCTCCGGGGGCACTCCGCAGCTCCCCGAATACTACGAGGTGCGGAGGCAGAGGCCGGCGGGGAAAGCGCGCACAGAGCGGCAGCCGCGCCCGAAGCCCCGCCGCTGGACCACGACCTCTGCTGTTTCCCCCCGGCGGGGCTGCTCCTCCCGGACCGAGCACGGCCCTGTGCCGCCGCCCGGGGCCAAACCGAACCGGGCTGGGGGCAGCTGTTACCCCGGGGCTGTGTGCGGAGGGCACCGGGTACGTGCCGTGGCAGACTTCGGGCAGGGCGGCCGGGGAACGAGGAGAAGAAAAGGGGACAAGAGAAGGGGAGAATGATAAGGGAAAAGGGAAGGGAAAAGAAAGAGGATCGGTAAAAATAAAGAGAGAAAGAAAGAAAGAATGAAAGAATGAAAGAAAGAGTAGGGGTGGAGAAGAATACGAGTGGGAAATGAAAAGAAAGGGAAGGGAAAAGAAGAGGAAAATTAAAGGGAGATGGAAACAAAGGGGAAAGGAAAAATGAAAGTGGAAGGAGAAAAGGGAAGGGAAAAGGATATCTTGAAGCAAGGGGAAAGGGAAACAGGAAGAAAAGAGGAAGACAATAGGAAAAGGAGAAAGAATGGGGAAAAGGAAGAGTGTAAGTAAAAAAGGTGGTGAGTGAAGATGGAAGGAAAAAGAAACGGAGGGAAAAAATTAAGAGGAAAGAGAGGACTGGATAGGGGAAAGGAAAGGGTGGGGGAAGAAAAAAGAGGAAAAGAAAGAGGAAAAAGGGAAAGCAAAGAGGCAAGGGAAGGGGAAGAGAGGCAAAAGGAAAGGAAGGTTTGCTTGTAGCACATTAAGTCTGCACAGACCAGCACTCCAGATCAGCCCAGTCCTCCTCGGTCCAGCCTGGGAACAAGTGCCCTGGTGCTGCCCAGGTGCTTGATAAGCACAAGGTGACCTGCCTGCCAGCGACCACAGGGAAATGGTCACGCTCCCACGCCCCTAGAAACAGACTTCTCGGGCCTGCATGCCTGCATTCTCCAATGCAGCTTTCTCAGGCAAAGAGCGGCTGGAGGCCATCCTGTGCTTCCCTCTCCCACACCACTCACTCGCTGGGGAGAGCCCACCTCACCTGCTCTGGCTGCAGAGGAAGCAGGTTGTTGTTCCATCTGCTCTGTCTACAGGCCTGGCCTAGGTGGACCAGTGTGATCTGGGGTGCAAGACTGCTTAGCTTTGTCGCAGAGCTGGGGCAGGACTGGGGGAACCCAGCAGCTGGGAGCTAACCCTGCCTCTCCCTTCTGCCAGGGGCCCGTGTTGGAAGGAGATCTAAGATGAAGTTATGGGATGTTGTGGCTGTCTGCGTGGTGCTGCTCAACACGGTCTCCACCTTGCCCCTGCCCGCCGGTAAGACGCCTCCCAAGGGGTCCCCTTCAGTGGTAGAGGGACCTGAAGATGATCTCTCCCCCATCAGCCTGCTGCCTCCCTATGCTGTGCACAGTGACTGTAAGAAACATTCCCCTTTGTAGCAACTGCTGTCTGTCTTGCTAAACCTGCTTCCCTTTGCTCAGGCATCAGGATGAGAAAAGGATTCCCCCACTTTGTGCCCCTATTTCTCCACGGGCAGTGTCATTGGCTTTGGTCTTGCTCGAGCAGCTCCAAACCTAGTCATTCTCCAAAGGTTGGGGTTGACAATTGCAGTGGCAATGCTCCCTGCCCACTCCAGCCCTGCCTTCCTGGCAGTCTTAGGACCCCTCTAGTTGAAAAACATGGGGAGGTGGAAAAGTTTGTTGTATGCAGAGGAGCCGAAAGGAGGATGTGGTTCACACCCCTCGCAGGTACTGAAACTCCTTCCCCACTGCCTCAGCCTCCTCTCCCTGCTCAGACCTGCTAATGCAATTATTCACTGCCTGTAGTGGGCGCAAGTCCTGATAAAGGTTTGGCTCCGTGATGGGAGGCACTGTACACATCCTGGAGTACTGCTGAGCTTCATTAAATCCTCCTTGGATTCTGATCTCAAAATTAGTGTGCTTGCATGGAAATTTACAGAAGAGTAGCTGTGGCAGGGTTAGGAGCTTCATGCAGAGCAATCCACATGAACTAGCTCACAGTAAGACAGTATACAATTCAAATGACAGATAATAATTCCTTGCTAATAATAGGTCCTGTACCTACAATAACAGGTACAGGACTTTCACGGGGGTATGTGAGTATTATGTTAACTCTGGTGGCTTTTTAAAGGAAGGGGTAATATGACTCAGTAAGAAGTGGCAGAATACTCACACGAATAGTGGAGACATTCACTTAGCAAAGGCACAGATGCAGCTTGAAGGTTGCTTCTTTTGCCCTTGCTCAGCCCTCTCTGTTTAGCTTGTTACAGGATGCAGACAGTATCCAGTAATTGGGATTCATTTCTATCTCCTTTTCTGGAGGCATGTCCATCCCTGTGCCTGCCACAGCTCCAGTCACAGGCAGCCACGCTCTGGTGTCTCTGGGAGCAGCCAGGCTAATGCAGTGTGGAGGCATCAAGCATATGCTGTGACTACGCTTTGACCCCTCCCAAACACCCATCTCTTCAATACACACACATTTATGTCCTTCCCCATTTAGTCTTCTCTCTTTCCTTCTCTTGCTAGTGTTTCCACCCTGCTGGAATCTTGCCTAGGCTCCTGCCTCCACATGTCCCAGCCTGGGCTCCTGCTGCTCACAGACTGGCAGACCCTGACATCCTTTCAGCCCTTCCACACAGGGAGGTTGGCCAAAAGTGTTTCCTCACAGGGCTCCAGGCTGCCAGGATCATGGAGCTATCACACATGGTGATCTTCTTCTCCATGGCAAGCCATGTGGTGGATAAGTGCTGTCCTATGAAATGCAGGAGTGATCCGTTTTTCAGGCCACTGTGCTGTTCCCCTCTGTACAGGCCTGCCGAGGTGCTGGTGGCCAGAAGACCATTAGAGGGAAAGCTGCATTAGTCAGTTTGTAGCTCTGGCAGAAGCTTCAGAGTGGGAGAGTATTAATGCTCCATCTTTCCAGAGTAATAGTATTTATATGATGCTTGCTTTTATCATGAAACTACCTTCTGGGAATATGGACCCTGGTGAGCTGATTCCTCTACAGCAGCTCAAGGGGATAGGCAGCAGTAGTGATCCTCTCAGTTCCTAGTATACAAAACTTCTCATCATTGCCTCTTCTTTTTCCCTTTCCTGTGGATTGAGTAAACAAGAAGCAGGAAGGAAGACAACCTGTGTTTTACCTGAGCTATGGTAGTATCAATATTATCTCTGTTTCCATGGTACAGATATAGGCTTAGCCATGCAGAGCTGAGTCACAAGTTATTGCCCTGGACAGGCATTTGAGAAAGGGCTGATAGTTTGGTCTCAGCCTTTTAACTCTCTGTATCACAAACAGATGGGCCTGGCTGCAAGGGGAAAGGAAGCAGTGCTGTTCTTCACATCAGAAATTGAGGAAAATCCAGGGCATTCCTGTGATCTTTGTATGGCAGCAGTTAACACAACAACTGACCCTGAAAGTTAGAAATTCATCTTTTTGTTGCCAAGTCAGATGAGTCAGAGGGGACCTGCAGAAAGGTGACTGTAAGAGAGCAGTGAAATAGTCTGGTCCACTTTTATGCTGTTTGTCGTTGATTTAAAAGTGTGTGGTGTCTGGAGAACATTCTGCAAACAGGCTGTGAGGCTGATCCTACCCAGGCACATCACTGCCTTCCTCCTGCAGCAGTGCTTTGCTCAAGTCACCCCCATCAGTGTCTTTGACATATTTGTTCTCTCCACTTACAATTCAGTGGCACATGCCCTTCAGCACAGGAAAGACACAGAACCAAGTACACAAGAGGAACCAATGTCTACACCATGTAGATTTCCCTTTCCACTTGGAGGTTTCCCTCACCACCAGAGCACAGTGTGCCACAGGCACAGAGGTGTACTTCCCCGGCTGTCTGCTGTTGAACATGCCATGTATTCACATCTCTGTGGATGTTGTTGGTCAGCTGCTTTGCTAAGGACTTTTGCAGGAGACAGCTCACAAAGTGACGGCAGCACCATCATCATCTGTGTTGCCTCATATGCATAGGGCAGTGTGTGGGTCCTGAGCAGGACTGGGTGTTGTGTGCACTCAGAGAGGTGCATTGCTGTCCCCTAAAGCAATCCCTATGCAGGCTGAGTGTAGCTGTTTTGCTCCAAGGTCCTCTGCTCTTACTCCAGAGAAGCTGAGTCTCCTACACACCACTTGCATCAGGACTTAGTAGGATTGTGAGATTAAGTCCACTCCTAAGGGCAGGCCAAACAGCTTGCTGGAGCACAGATCTGCTTCCCAGGCCCCTGACACCTTTTTGCATTCTCATTTGATGGGATTGCTTTCTCTGCAAAGTGCTCTGAGGTCACCTGATGTTACCTCATCCCTTTCAGGTTGGGTTGAAACCTTCCTTCATTCCAGGCTCCTGGCAGGGTTCTAACCTCCTGGGCTGATCAGGTGTAATGTTCTGACCTTTGCTGTTCAGCGCAGTAATTAGAGATGGCAGAGGGTGCTAGCAATTGCAATCTTCTGCATTTTTAATTGGACTGGAGGCTGGAGGATCCTCCACAAATGCAGTGCATTGGAGATGAATCCAGTATTGTAGGTGTTTTGGCATCAGTATTAATGGGATAGCTTATTTCACACTCAAAAAAAGAAGAGATGTAGAGTTTGTAACCATTTAATTGTTTCCCTTATGCTACAATCCTCTGGGGGAAGAACACTATTAGCTTAAATACCAAACGCAAGTAGAACAAATATAAACCACATTATTATAAACTAAGCACTAAGTCAGCAGCCTCAGAAGCATGACAGTGCAGAGGGAGCCAAACACTTGTTTGCGTTACACACAGTCACCAGTGAATACATCTTGTAACTGCTTGCTGTTGGATTCACATAATCAACACGTGCGTGAGGACTGAAGTGTCCTAAAATCCATGATAAGATATGTATTCTCTTGATCAAGTGAGACCCTTTATGAAGAGCTAGTGGTAAGCAGGCAGAATTAAATGAAACATCTCCCCATGGGATTTTCCCTCCTAGTAAGAGGAAAAGGTGGGTTTTTGCATCATGCTGTCTGAGTTACTCTACAGCTACTGAATGGTCATGCATTGTTGGAGCTCCTTTGGTATATGCTGTGACACACTATGGTATGTGTTAGGTTATACCTCTGTTAAAAATTGTTCTTACCCCTGCTAAGGTGTATTTAATGTTATGTTACTGCTTTTAGCTGCAACTTTATCAACTAATATGGAAAGAATCTAGAAATAATAGTGGTATTATAGGCCTCTTTAAGGTAAAAATGGTATTTAATTATGCTTCCAACTGAATGCATTTCCTTCCCTACAATATTTATTAGGCCAATTCAATGTCACAAACTACAGCTCTCATGTTTCTGTCCAGGCTTTCCTGCTAAGGAAGCCTACAGTGGGGCATATGTGCTTTAGCCTAAGACACCCAGAAGCTGTAGATGTAACCTGCCCCGCACAGTAAACCCAATGCATCAGGGAGGTATCAGCCACACCGAGCAGGTGCCACCCTGTGTTATCTGATCTGTGTGTGCCCAGCACAGCTGATGCATCCAGAACAGCTGGTGCATCCTGCCGGTGTCAGGCCGAGTGTGCCTGGGTGCCCGAGCCAGCATATGCACGGACTAAAGTTTGTTTGCACAGGGACGCCCAGGTTATCTAGGCATTTAGAAATCCCAAGCATTCAGATTGGTCCATTCATGAGCAAAATTCTAGAAAAAGAAAGAAAACAGGCAGACCTCGTTAAATCCAGAGGCATGTAGCCCTAGAAACAAATTCCTCTGCAGTCTCAGGTATAAATACTGAATATACTCCAGTGAAGAGCACTCTGTAACTTATGGAAAAAAGTGCTGAATTGCAAGATAATAAAGTTCTATTCTCATTTTGAGTTATCCTTTGCTGGAAGTTTTAGTTCTTTGCTGCTTTTCAATTTAGGCACCTCAAAAAATTGCCAGTGAATCTGCGTGTCCTGTTAAATGTTTTGCAGGTGTTTATTGAACATACCTGGACATACTTTTCTTCATCATCTTTCATAAGCCTCTTCAGTATATTTTAGAAATCCCCATGTTCAGGGTTTGCAGATGAAGAGCTTCAAAACATTCCTTGAAAAGCAGAAGAATTCAGTTGTTTGAAGTATTCATCAGACTGTTACTGAATTTAGTGGGGGAGGCATTGTTTGTCCAGTAGCAGAAGATCCTCAGACTGATAAGTTGTAATGTCTTTGTAAATTACACTGTTCCTGGTTAGTACTGCAAAAAGTGTTTTTTAAATAATTAAAAAGGGTCATCATGAGAAGCCATTTGGGTCATCAAGTCCCACCCTGCCACAGCTGCAGATGTTCAGAGGTGGACATCCAGTGCAAATACCCAGCTTTCATCCCTGACACACACAATCTAGATATTGCAACATAAAGCTTGTAGTACATAGGCCAAACCGTACATATCTACATTTGTTGTGTATTCCCATATTTCTGAGGTAGTAAGTAAGTAGAAATAAACAAGGAATACAAAATACTGCAGCATAACCATGTTCAGGATTATCAGACGTCTAAATAGGCCACTGACACATTAGTGCTGGTAGAGTGGTTAGCACTGCAGAGTGGTCACTTTTTACAAAACTAGCTCAGTTTCTGATCAAGTAATATTCTTTGGTAAAGAGAACCACTGGAAAGACTTCAGTAGTTCTTGGAATTTCAATCCTGATTACAAAGAGAAGGAAGAAAATAGGATCAAAAATATTTACATGAGACAGCTGCAAATAAAATATTAAGACACAAAATGTGTGTTAGAATATGTTTTAAGATCAAGGACTTGAAATTAATTTTGTGAGATATTTCATGTAGCAGACTTCTTTTTAAGGAATAAAGGCACTCGTATGACCTAGCAGAAGTTTAGGCTGTATGTATTGTACATCACTTAAACTGAAACCTGCAGGTACATTTCTTTGAAGTCTTTGGGACTTGTGCAAATACTTTAAAGCTTATTGAACAGGAATATTCTTCAAAAGAAGAAAACACTGAAATCCATGTATTTATTTTCCTGTATTGTGGCTAGGCAATGTTAGAGCAGTATATCAAAACTTCTCTGGTGGCCACACTGTAGAGGCAAGCTGGTCATATCCCCTTTTAATAACAAGCTATGTACAAACATCTGGACTATCTCTGCTTCCATCCAAAGCATATGTGATTTCTTCGGCAAAATTAGCCGTTATTCAGGAAATTTCTGAAGGGAGGTAGTATCCAGTGTAGCAGTTAGGAAGGACCTTGCTCTTCTGAGCACAGGCCAGCTCTATCTGGCAGGCGCCAGTCGACAGCATGAGCCCTTCTGCAGTGGAGTACATGCACCTTCCCTAGACCCAGGGACTGATTATTGTAATAATAACAATTTTCAACACGCAATATTAAAACGTTCCATATTGTTCCTTTTGTAAACACGTTGAAATGCAGGTAGGGAAAGACAATGAAAGATCATGTGTTATTTATAGATCAGATCAAATCTGATAGCAGCAGAGGTTGCCACAAAAGAAACATCAGCCAAGATTTTGCGCGGACTGCTCTGCCGGTTTACTGTCCCTGGGAAGAGACTGGGTTAGGGTCCTTTTAGGGTCTGTTCTTCCTGCTTTGCTGCATGTCTTTTTTCCTTGGGGACACTCTTAAAACCCAACGGGTGATGCAGGGTAAGAGCACGGGCAGCCCAGTAATAGCTGGTGTTATTGATTTAGGCATGCTCTTTCCCTTCAGTGAACTGTTACTAAAGAGGGGCTGGGTTACCCTTGTGGGGTTTTAGTAATGTCATAAGAGGGCTGGGCTAGATCACTTCTCCATCAGGGATGGTGAAGAATCACTTCTACACCAGGAATGGTGAATAAAATACTGTCAGTATTTCCTCCATTAAAACCTGCGTGCTTGCCTATTAGCTGGCTGCATGTGTTCTGGCTAACTGAGGTCGCAGGTTTTGGGTCTCACTCACATATACTCATTCAAGGCTCTCACAGGATTTGAGGTTCTACCTTAACCAAATATTAGGTGTAAACCTAGGTTTTACTGGGAAGCTGGGTATTTACTCAGCATGGTATGGATGTGGAAGGATACCAGATCTTAGGGAGGAGACAACAGGTATGTGTCTTGCTCAGGTTTGGCTCCTACTTAGTCAGTGGCTTCAGGCAGGGCACTGGCACTTTTTCTCTCTTCCCCTTTTACACTCTTCATGCTGTAACTTCTTCTGATGCAGGGATGCTCTGAGGGTGCTGATGTACCCATGACCCCATAGGATGAGGTCCTAGTGCAGATGGGCTCCTGGCCGCAGCTGCAGGAGCTGCCACAAAATCTCAAGTGTGACCGCTGAAAAGCCGTCTGTTCTGTGGGGCTCAGGACTGGTGGTTCAAAGCTCTGTGCCAGAGGCAAGATCACATTCTCCCGTTGCCCCTCTGCTCCTTGACTGCTGGGTGAGATGCTCCTCTGCCCACCTCAGAGAGGTCAGAGGTGGGGGTGGGCAGAGGAGGGCAGCCCACCATCCAGCAGGGTCCTGTGAGCAACCTGCCTGGGCTAGGCGAAGAACAACGAACTCCCATGAGCAGGTCAGCTCATGACTTCCTCTACTTCACGGTTCATCTGACCTTACATTTCCCCCTGCTCTCAGAGACTTCTCACGCTGGTAACAGTGTGGTGGCCCTGTTGTCTCCTCCCTTTCTTCTTCTGTTGGGAACCAGCATTCCTACCTGCAAGAACGCAAGCAAAGTACAGAAGGGGAGGCACTGCCAAGCACAGCAGAGTGAAACTACAAAGGACTCTGTGGATTTATCATTATGACCAACATGTGGGAAGCTGCAGGATCAGCTAGTGAGCTACAAACACATAACTCAACTGCTCCATCAGGAGCAAGAACACCAGGAAGGTTAGTCCTGTGCCTTTTACTGGTGTTGCCTCATGGTACCTGAGTGGTGCAAGTGGCCCTGGCACTCATCCATCCGGGTTATTTAGCGCTTGCCTTGATGAGAGACAAGTGACACTGGGGAGAGGCTCCATTTCTAAGAGCTCTCTGAGTCTGAGGGGAGCCGCAGCATGGGCTGGGAGTGAGGTAATACAGAACTGTATTAAACATTTAAGGATGAGCTGACCCTGGTTTGTTTGATGCTCTATTTCCTAATGGATACAACCAACTGGTTTCCATTTCACTATTCGTCCCATGGATTTTCAAGCAAGGCATGAAAGCAAAGTCACGCCTCAGAGAGGTGGTACTTTAATTTTTTAAATACCAAAAGCATTTCAGCATACTATTTTTAACACTCGCCTTCACTTAGATGAGTTCATATAATATTCTTTCTCTTTTTACATAGAATATTTCATTTTCAAGAAAATAAATGGTTTATCCTCACTACAGTTGCTACTTTCTCACTTTGTAAAGCAAAATGATCATCACATTAGTAATTTTAACTTAAGGATAAGGTTGCACTTCCACAAACATATTGCTCCAAATCTCTGCTGAAGTATATCCTTGTGATGTGAGATGGAGGCACTCTGTGTTCAGATAGGCCACATCCACTATAATAAGCACCTGAAAACAGTACGCAAAGCAAGTTAAATATAAAAATAATTATTGAATAATGATTCTGAAGTAAAGTAATCTTTTGATTATGAAGGTCCCAGATTAAAGTACCAGAACTGTTTTTGAAAAGAGGCCATTTAGTCCTAATGCAGATCTGGATCTAGATTTTCTAAATATTGCTTACCATTACAATGAGCTGGAGGACTAAACCCCTAGAACTTTGAAATCACACTTCAGGGTCTGATACTGTTGTTCAAACTTCTCTAATTGAAAGACTATGTTCAAGTGAAATAATTTAGTTGTTTGGTCAATGTTTTGATGTGAGAGCTATACACTGTCACAAATAAGAGCAAAATCTAATTTTATAATGTTTAATATACCTTTCGTGACTTCTGTTACATCACTTTAGTTCAGGATGTGTAAAGTGCCAAATGATGTGGCAGTGATGTGATTACATTTTCCTGAGATCAGTATGGAAAGATATTCTATAAGGAACTGTTTAAAATAACTTAAGATGTCAAGTTTTATGAGACGGGGGGAAAAAAAAAGGAAAACCCACCTATATAAATTATTACTCTACAATAGGCAGGATTTAAGCTTTTCTTGTATGCCATAAGAGACAGCATAAGGTCAGAAGAGACTGTAGTTAATATTTCAAATCCATAACCAGGCACCAAAAGAAGTAACTGGCATTTTATCTCAAAAATTGAAGACCCAAACGATCAGTTTGTGGTCAGATACAAACTGAGGATTTCTTGCACTACCATGCTGGGTTGCTGCCATTGCACGTGGGGGGACTTTAAAATGAATCTGTTGATAGCGAAATCAAATTAATAGATTTACAAAATGTAATTGTGATCACATTTGAGCAGACAAAAATAAATTGCTCATTTTTACTTATGGAGGCTGTTTTTTTGAGAATGGGACAAGTTTGGTGTGAATGTCCAGTTAGACCTGTTTCATGTGGAAGTCTATCAGAACACTGTATAATTTATTCTTCTAAAAAGCACAGGGATCAGATATCAGTCCTGGTGTCTCTAATTAAATAGAAATGCAAAGACAGGTTCTGGGGGGTTGCAGCAGGGAAGATGCCCATAGGAAGGTACATTTCACTGCATGCCCAAAGCAGAACTTGGGACTGGATGTCTCCAGGTGCTAACGGGGAGTGCCATGGCTGTTTGGCTGCAGGATCCTTCACTCATGTGCTGTCAGTCCTTCTTGTGCCCAGGGGACGGAGACTGTGCTTGGGGACAGGAAGGTCAAAAACTTCAGGTTCCAGAGAACACCAGTGAGGCAAGAATTTCAGTTTGCATTACAGAGGGATGCTCCAAACCTAGGAGGCTGGGTCAAAGCCGTAATCTGACTGTGCCCTAAATGTTCAGAAAAGAAGCAAACAGCTTGCAAACAGCAAGCAGATGATGCAAATATTCTTGTGTTGTTTTTTGTTTTTGTTCTTTTTACTTTTTTGCTTGGTTGGTTGGTTTGGTTTTTAAATTTATATTTTAAATGAGTCTCACTCCATCTGGTGAAGGTGTTCACCAGCTCTGCTCCTAGCCTGATCACTCTGTTAGGTTCCTATTTATTTCAGCCTTGTGACATTTCATTTTTCTTTCTTTGCTTTTTTATTCATTTTTCTGGTCATGTGAGAAAATCCTCACAGATCAAGAGCTCTTGTTCAGCTGTAAAAGGGAGAGAGAGAAGGCGCCCAGAGGCACACTGGTGCATGAACTGTCAGCAATACCCAACAGTCTTGATTCCCTGGCCCTGGCAAAAAACTCATACTCTTGCTGCAACCATAGGAAAATGCTCTGCCAGTTCCTGCCTGGGTGGTCAGGTCCTTGGCATGGTAATGAAAGAGGGAGCATGGAAAGGAGCTGCAGGAGAGTGAGCTGAGCGCAGCAGGACACACAGGGTGGATGCAGTTCCTACAAATCCTGCTGCCTGCCCCAGGCTCCTGCTGGAGGGATGCTAGGCAGAGGTGATACATAAACACCTGCATGTGCCCACACCCAGACTGCCTCCAAGGGACTTCCTCAGGGAGCTGGACAGTCAGGAAACAGCTTTGAGAATTGTGACGTAAAATCCAAACAAAACTTCATGACTTCACACCAGTCTTCTGAGCAATCATGGCACCATAGTTTAAGTGGTGAGGCTCAGCCCATCACACTCAACCAGTGGGGTCTGCAAACCCTTCTCCCATACTCTGAACAAGAGACGCAGAGACCCTGTGTTCCCTGAGGGAGGATTTTACTTTTGAAGGACATACGTTCCTTTCATTTGGAAAACACCTGTTTTGAGGTGCATCACACATGTGAGACACCCTTTGCAAACCTATATTGAGCACATGATGCTGTGGGCTGTCCTGTCCTGTCCTATCCTGTCCTGTTCCATCCTAAGTGGCTTTTAATTTTTAAAATCTACTTGCATCACACCCTGCAGCTTAGGACCAGGGACTACTCCTCAGAGATCTTTGCTGCTTTAATGCCATAGTATCTGCGCATTTTCTGCTGGCACATTGCACAACGTGACGGGCATCTGTCATGTGTTTGTTCTCTCAGCTTTTCCAGCAGAAGGCAAGGGTTGTCAGTAAACTAGTTTGTTTTGAAAAAATACGTGTGTGTCTGTATGTGTGTGTATAATTAGTCATATTTGTGTGTGAGTATGTGTCGATGAAGCTCGCATATACACACATGCAAAATGTGTATCTGCTTCTCCCAGGGGTGTGAAATCCCCCCAGCAAATTCTGTCTGCTGCACAATCAAATCAGCGCAGTCCATGCAGTGTGAGAGAAGCAAAGATGCTGTGAGACTATAAACATTTTCTAAACAACGTTGCAGACAGAAGGATGACAAAGTATCCCTCTATCAAATGGCTTTATTCGGGTTACAAACCATCGCTACATGCTAAGGCAGCCCCTATGAGTGCTCTGATGATTCCTGGCCGCAGCTCAGCTCAGCACCCCCATTGCCCCCAGGAGAACTTACAACAGTGCAGAGATGAAACAAGTGCTCAACATGTGGTGTCTGTGGTGCAGAGAGGTCTCAGCATCCCTGGAGCACATCTACCAAGTGCCCATCAGGAAGAGGACATCCTGCAGTCAGGCTTCTCCACCTTCCCTTCTGTCTATTAGCCTTTTACGGAGTTTAGTCCTTGGTCAGCGGTTATTGCTTATTCATGTATGATGTCTGGTGGTAGCTTCCTTAGCACTTACCTCTAGTGCCTTGTTTCAACCATCATGCTTGGTGTCAATGCTGGTGTTTCCACTTGTTTGCTCCGGGTCCTATTTCAGCAGTTTTTCACAGCATTTTGTTTCAGGCTCTTAGTCTTCACACCCATACCGGTTGGACAACTGAATACCCCTACTGAGTCATGGCTTGCACCTCAGCACAGGGCTAAGACAAGTCTCCCTTCACTCCTGGTTGTCAATGTTTTCTCCAAACCCCTGTGACTCATTCCTAGTGACTGCTTGTAGTCACACTGATAAGTGACTTATTAAGCAGCAGAAACTTAGGTGATTGCAGGGATTGGAGCTGTTCCTAAGACTGTTAAATTATGGAAGCAAACTTGGAGTGCCTTGGCGGTGCATTGGAAGCTGCCACAAGAACATTGCTGCATTGCTCATGACCAGTTTGGGGCTCTGCAGGCAGAGGGGAGTGTTGCTTACAGAAACTTGCAAGGTCCCACTGAGTACCCAGGAATACAGCTGCCATTGTGTTGATGTGACGTACCCATATAGCCTGTAACAGCGCGCGTAATTTGGGTGCGCAGGCAACGATCAGGATCAAGAAGACTCACACATTTTATCAAGGGGGAGCTCTGCGCCCACTGTTTCCACTACTTTCCTATTACCACCCCCATGCCTTTCGTCTCCTCCAGTGATGTAATCACCAAATATTAGGCATCACTACAGGACTCTTACTGGTAGATTTGGATGTCTGCATGGGATAGTTTCCAATTCCCTGGGCTGAAGGGAAGTCCACACTGAAGACAGGAAATTGAAATTCATCTTACTAACAGTGCTGGCATTCCTCCCAGTGAGTCTCCCAAGTATATCCTGGTGTTGCAGTAGGGGATGAGCAGAGCAGGGATCTCCAGCTCCACTAGAAACTTGGAACACTTCTTGCGTGGTTCGTGTTAGTGAGATTAGCAGGATCAGTCATGCTGCCAATGACCCCATTTTCTGGGTGCAGCTGCTCTCTGTGTGTAGGTAGGACTTCTCTAGTTTGATATGTTGTTGGTTTGATTGCTTGATCCACTTTTTGCCCTACTGCTCCCACCTTCTACAGGGTTGATAGTGCAGGTCTGCATCAGCAGCATTGCATCAGGCTCTTTAGTGGTGTGCTTCCTCAACCTGAAATATCCCAGGCCACTCACAGCGCAGAAGGCTCCTAGTGGCGTTACCTTCCTTGGTGCAGCTGGGGTAGGGATCACACATGAACCAGGATAGATCTCAGAGTGCGCTTTTAGCAGGAACACAATCCGCCACATGAGCCTGTCCTCCTCTCACCTACCACCCCCCAGGGTATAGTTGGCAGAGCAGTGCTTGAACCTGGTAGCCTGATTGCTATTTAGCCAAAGTACACTCCTGCCTGTAGCACTCTCACAGGGGTAGATGCTAGTTTTGCCCCTCAACAGCAAGCCATTTAAAAGTCATGTGCCCAGTTGGACTGTTATCTCTTCAGGAAATTCAGTTTTGCTTCTCCCTTCTTAGGAGAGGGACACTTACACTGGCAGTATGCCAGGCTTGAGATAAGTAAAAGGCTGAAGGCTGCAAACCAGAACCTCTACGTATAGGTTGGCTTTCGCTGTAGCTGTCTCCTGTCCCCTTCCTGATGGTGGATTACTGGATTAATTTTGTTACGCCCTTGTATGTTTCCCTACCATTGTGTTTCCACTGCCAAGGTCGCATTGCATCATAGTGTTGGTACAAAGGTTGGGCTAGGAACACACGAAAGAGGTGTGGGCTGGGTCAGAATGGAGAATGGCACTTCTAGAGCCATCTCCTCAGGGCTACATCCTTCTCTTATTTGGTTATAGACTAAGAAATCTAGTTTTTGTGTAAGAAATCTAGAAACTACTTGGTCCCCAGCAACAAGTGCCTTCTGCCAACGACTTTCCATCTGTATCCGTGTCAGGGCAAAGTTTGTACTTCAGCAATGGGGGTTATGCGAGCTCCATGTGGGTCATCTTTTTAAACGGAGTCTAGAAACATGCCTAGCCCTTGTTGCTTTAAAGGATCATAGCCCACCTATTGCCTGGACCTGGTTCTTTCTTGGTAGGGCAATAGTCGTACAGAGTAGGCAGATCAGCCTGTTCTACAGAGGAGCTGAGTGGTGCATCCAGTGGACGCATCCATCCAAGCAACCCCCTCCAGTAGGTGCAGCTCACAGTGGGTATTTTCCTGCTACAGAGACAGAGGAGTGCAAGAAAGGTGTACTTACCATTGGTATCACAGGAAGATGGGGCTGGGTGCAGGATCCTGCCTTGTTCAGGTTCCATGTGGCTGTGTAGATAGCAGCCATCCCTCCTTCGTGTCTTTGAACAGTCACTGGTCTCAGAGATTGTTGTTTTTATCATGGATATCTGTAAAACTAAGTGCAATTCACTTATTCATGTTCCAAACTCTACAGTTTATAGCAACCTGCTTGCTTGTATCACCCTCATTATGTGGAGGTACAAGATTTCCAGCCTCCATTACTCTTTCACCAGCCTAAATTATTTTGCTGGATGTTGGGGAAGATGGAACAGGAAAGCCTTATAAATATGATTGTCTAGCAAAAGATGCTGAGAATAGGGAAACTATAAGTGAGATTGAAATAAAAGCAAGCTTGGAGATACCAAGCCTTAGTTACTGAACAACTGGAAAACAATGGGATGGCCGGCAGAAGGTAATCCCCTCTCTGATTGAACAATACCCTCTGCTTGCTGACAAGTCCAAGGGTCAGAGCAGACCCTACTGGCTTGGCAGCAGGGTCCCTAAGACTACTTTCTAGAGTTTAAAATGTAACACAGTATGGTAATGTAACAATTCTTATAGGCTGTATGTAAATGCTATAGGATTTGTATCTTGTTCTAGATTGGTTAGTAGAAATTAGAATATTCAACACAGAAGAAGATATATTGTATTGTAAACGATCACTTCGCTCTCTTAGCCCACTTCTCCTCTCCTTCTACAACTTCCACTACTTCTTCTTGCCTTTACTCTCTCTTGCTCTTACCTTTGCTTCTCTTGCTCTTCTACTTTTCTAACCTCCCTGGAGCTGCGGCTGGCAGCTCCAAGCAAGGCCACTATACCCACGCCCTTCATAAATAAACTACACCCTCTAAAACCTAACTACAGAGATCTCTCATTTATAGCCATCCCGACCATCCAAGCCGAGAAGAAGTTCTCACAGCTGGACCCATCCATCAGAAAACATATACCTCTGATCCATCGCTATTTTGTCTTGGAGAGAGTCCTCTAGAATGTGGCTGCTTCAGGCAGCAGTCCCTGTTCCTGCTTATGTGCAGATGCACTCTGTTTCAGCAGGTTTTTGCATTGACAGAGTTAGGATTCTGCTGCCCCCCGTCTCCTCTGTATTTGGTGTTTCTACTGAGGATATGAGGGTGCACTTTTGCTAGGTAGTGGGGGAGAGCCTCATGCCCTCCTGTCTCCTGTTAACAGAGTCCGTGACACCCTGTGTGAGATGGGTGCCTGTGCTGCCTGGTCGCTCATTGGGATTCCTGTCTTACCATGCTCATTAGGGAAATGTTTTTCTGAGCCTTTGCCTAAGGAGCCATTCCTGTCTCAACAGCTCACTGAGTAGGAGCCTTTGTGGCTTAGTGGAGGTACCAATCCCTGACCAGCTGCACTGCACTGGATATTGCCTCTCCCACTGTTTGCTGTTCCTGCAATACTTGTAGGAGTATTGGAGATGGACTTCCCATATGCACAGGGCTTGGGTGACACTGGTCTGTTATGAGTTGGGTTATTAGGAGTTAAGTACAGAAAAGAGCATTCTCCTAGGACTTACTGAAAAGGAAGAAGTCTTCATTTTTGGCACAAAAAATAAAAAAAAAACTCAATATTGCGATATAGTTTATATATTTAAGATACAGTCATTAATAATATGGTGTAAGGGCACTTACACACAGGGTCCTGAGACTCTGACCCTCTGTTAGTTCTCTGTATTCACTAAAGCAGGTAATTTTGAGAGATTTATTCCATGGGGAGATTATGGATTTCAAAGTGCAATTTTTTTTCCAAATCATGATGAAATGGCAAAATCTGGGACCATTTCAGAACATACTTAATTTCACCCTTCTTGAGGAGGTTCATTCTGCTAGTATCAAAACATTTGACTTCGTCATATAAATTACTTGAATAATTCATTAGTGATATCAAGTGATAAATAGATCAAAAAATAAATTTTTGTAAAAGGAAAATGCATTAATAATATTTCCCTAGAAAATTAACATAATACTTCTCTATCCTGACCTATTTCTACTCAGTCTAATCAGCATCTTGTGATACAAAACACTTACATGAGAAATTTTTCAAAAGCTATGAAAATAATTATCTCCTAGAAGCAGTAAAAACCCAGGCATTCAGCCAGGAATAATATCTCAGCCTGGTACCCCAGGAAATCCTCCTTCTGTCATGCCCAAAAACCTTATTGACAGGTGGCTTTGGCAATACTCACTGCTACTGGTGTGAAAAGAAAATAATTAACAACTATAATCAAAATTGCTTTAAAGAAACCTCTTCCTGTTGCTGCTTTGCTGGGAAGAGTCTGTATAGCCTCTTTACAGTGGCTTCATCTATCTCTTAACTAATATTCATACCATGACATGTTTTTCCTTCCCTCTATTTCCACAGGGCTTATTCAATATTGAAAGATGGGCTGCAATGCTACCAAGCATCAGCATACACACACAGAAATACAAATACATCTCATTTATCTTTCCCCAAATGAGTTTCTGTGATGATCTAAACCATTCAAAATTCTCCTTGATTTCTGAGGGTCCTGGGCATGTGTTCTGAAGTGATGGGCAGAAAAGCTTGCATGTGCATAATATTTTTGACCTGTGAATGGACAAACTTCATTATAATTGACGTGTCACAAAGCCTTTTCTCTCTTTCTCAAACAGCTAATATGCCAGAGGATTATCCAGATCAGTTTGATGAGGTAGTGGACTTTATTCAAGCCACTATTAAAAGACTGAGGAGGTCACCAGATAAACAGACTCCCATTTTTTCTAGGCGGGAGAGAAACCGTCAAAATGCAGCCACAAACATAGAGAATTCCAACAAAAAAGGAAGGAGGAATCAAAAGGGCAAAAATCGAGGATGTGTCTTAACAGAAATACATTTAAATGTGACCGACTTGGATTTGGGATATGAAACCAAAGAAGAGCTAATTTTCCGGTATTGCAGTGGATCTTGTGATGCAGCTGAGACCACCTATGATAAAATTTTAAAAAACTTAACCAAAAAGAAAAAACTGGTCACTGACAAAGTGAGGCAAGCCTGTTGCAGACCCACAGCCTTTGATGATGACCTGTCCTTTTTGGATGATAACCTGGTTTACCACATACTGAAAAAACATTCCGCGAAAAGGTGTGGATGCGTTTGACAACTGCATGCCGAGGTGGCACCGGTTTTCCATTCCTGCTACACTGCAAAGAGAGGGACCAAGGTTCCCAGGGAAGTGTCTGCTCCAAGTGGAGGAAAAAGGACCAAGAACACAGAATGAGGAGCCATGAGAGCCTGGGGATAAGGAGGCATGTGGCAGAGTAGGAGGATGGAGACTTCTGACGTCCTATGGGGATTTAGATAAAAGCTCAGGTGGAGGTGACGATGGATGGATGATGTGCACGCTACCTTTCCTGTTTGACTCAGTCCACCATCAGTGAGACTCAATCCATGAGGAACGTGCTTAAAAACGCAACCCTGCCATACCACGCTGTGTTGTAGTTATGCCATGATATACCAGTTATACCAAGAAGCTTAGCTAAGAAGTAGCTTAGGAGTACCTTACTAATCCCCTGTGCCCTCAGCTCTACTGAAAGACACATTGTGCTACTGCTCATTGCAGCAGTTCCTTAGTGCTTAGGACAACTCCTAAGCTATAATATTACCCTTCTAAGTAAGATGATATTGGGCAAATATCAAAATGACCAGACTCAAGTTCTCATGAAGCAAAATAGTTCCACTTACTGGCTAAGTCTGGTTATTTCTATCTTGTGTTTCTTCAAAATGAGTGCAGGATTTTGTTCTTCTGCTACCTGTGAAAACAAGTTGAGTTTTTAAGCACTTCTTCCTAGTATAGTAAGAGAAGTAACAAGCCCAGCCTACACAAATGCGTTTCTTTAGGTTTACAAAGGACTAATGTCACTTGCATAACTACATTTCTATTTGGTCATTGTGATTGAGAGAGACTACTTGATGCAATGCATCCCTTCAGAGACATAACTATACAGAAGATATTTATTGAGATTAAGTTATTGTTATTTATTGCAGTTCAGTAATGAGTCTCCTTATTTATTAAAGTGTCTTTCAAAGGTGCCAAAGTAGATGGCACTTGGGGATATAGAGAGACAAAGACGTTGGGAACAACGGTCCATGCTTTTGATTGAAAGTGTTAACTTGAATGCAAAAAATCACTTACTTTACCTTTTTTTCTTTTAAACAAAATCTTGATTATGTTCACAAAAGGTAGTGCCGAAGCCTGCAGCTCTTGTTCCTGTCACTAAGCCTTTTGAAAATTACTGCAGTCATACATGTGCAGGAACAGCAATGGCTCTGGACAAGTGAGGGTCGCAGGACTTGGCTCAACATTAGCAATTTGTTAGAAAAACTAATTTTAGTCATATTTTAAATGTAGCCACATTTTTTTTCTCACACTTTATGCCAACTGACCTCATGTAACTATTGACAAATGGAAAATAATCACATTTAGCCTTGTAATTTCTAGTTATATTTATTTAAGCTTTTCCTTCCGTACTTCCGTATAGAAGAGGTTAAATCCCTCTTACTAGTTAGCCCTGGATTTAATATAGCCTGCAAGTAAACAGTTGTGTTAAATAACCAGAGTGTTTTGTATAATTTGCTGAAACCTTACGGGATCATACCCATGCAGCAGAACAGTTTGAGCTTCCTTAGGAGGAGGGAGGTTGTACAGCAAAGGTGTTCATACGTGACCGCTAACACAAGCTCTCGTTCTGGAGACATTCTTCCTAAAGGAGCAGGAGTGCAGGTCACTAGACATACCTGACAACCAGTGAAGCATCAACTCCCACAAAAGCAACATGAAAAAAAAATCCTTATTGAAAACCATGGTCCAACCTTTTATCTCATGCATGTAATGGGTCTCCATACTCATTTTGCCCTGGGCCCCTTGGGGCACCACTGAAGAAGGGTCTAGAGGTCAAAAAAGTCCAGAACAGGCATAGAAAGTTGTACCAGGTGTATGGCATGTAATTCACCCCTGACTTCCGCCGCTTTCCTGGGTGGAGGGAGGATCCCCTGGAGAACCACCCGCAGTGTCTGTTCTCACACTGCCATGGGGACGCCGTGCCCTCCATGCTGCTCAGGGGTGGTGACACCACCACACTGGCATGATGTGGGCACTGAACGCCTGCCAGGTGGAGGGTCAGCTGCACTGCCCGGCAGCTGATTGGTGACAGCACTCAGAGCTGTGCTTTCCCTTGCCCCAGCTGATGAAAACTTGCCTCAAAGCATTTTTTGTGCAGCTTGAAGAGGCTGCAACCAAAGCAAATCTCTATGTTCAAAATACAAAAGGGTAAAGTTTGTGATTTTTTTAAATTTTTTTTCTTTTTTTTTTCTTTTTTTTTTTTTTTTTTTAGTTTTTAGACCTTACTGAAGACAAGAGTGTGCTTCTCTGGATTTTTTTACTTCACCTGCGATTATATGTCTCAGTCATTTGTGTTAATCAACCAAAGTTCTCTACAGACTTTATTTTTGTACAATATTCATTTTATAACTTTTTACAAAATAAAATTCATTTCTATTGTTACCTGGTTGTTGTTTGTGCTTCCCCATCATACAATTTCCAAGTTACAGTGTTGCCCAGTTTCCCAATCTGCATAAGACAATGCCGCGGGGCGAGCAAATCCTCCATGAAGTGGACCCTTCCTCTCCTAGCTCACCAATATCTTTAATGTGGATCAGAGGTGTCTGTAGCTTCTTAGTGAAACATAACTGAGTCACTGCAATAACTGATGTGAAAATGCATGGTGAGCAGTGACAGTAATCCACACAGGGCAGGCTTGAAGCCTGGGGTTACTGAAGCTTGTCCCTTGTCCATGCGGGGCTCCAGTTTCTTCATGGTGGCCTTGGCTACGCATGGCCAGAATTCCTGTGCTCAGAGGAGATTGCATTTTGCTTTGTTAATCCAGGTGTCACATCGGTTGGACTGAATTCCATCTACTTTGGCAGTTCTTTTTCCTTCATCTTTAAACTGGAAAATAAAACCTGAGGAATTTTCTTTTCCACCACTATCATGGAACAGATGAGGACAGGTTTTGTGGCTATGGCCAGCAAAATTTTCTCAGATGTTTTGTGTTAAGCTTTGTAGTTCCCGTCACAGAGCCCACAAACACGCAGACTAACAGGTTTCAACACCGTGCTCTGTACTCCTGCTACAGAGAGAAAGAGGGAGCATCTGAGTAGTGAGCCAGAGTGCAGGAGATCAAACACTCTTAATGCACAGCATATGGATGCCTTGGTTTCATTTGTGCTGGCAGAGTCCATGCACGCAGCTCTACCCCAGCTGCTGGAACACACGGCAAAACTCTCAAGCCTGGCTTTTGAAGCACACAGTATCGAAGGCATTCCTCCTCACATGCTACTGCCTCCATTTCTTGCAGCAGAAGCCCTTCCACCACCTGCAAAACCTGGACACAGTAAGTGTTTGGCATGGAAATGACCTGCAGTTCCACATTCAGAGGAGATTGCACTTTCCCAAGAGCTGGAGAGAGTGTCCATGTAAATCACAGCTGTGAGGTGCTCTGAAGTTTAATCTCTGTTCTTACAACTCTTCTGTCTGCTACTACAGGTATGGGGAAGCAGAAGGTCAATGCAGATGCCTTCCTTGGTCTTATCAGAGGCTTTGAGTGGGCCACGAAGCAGCTGGCAGGAGCAGTGTTGCTTGCATGGAGCTGTTTCATCCTTCTTCTCCGATCTTCCCAGTGATGACAATATTGGAGAGAGCAGCTAAGGCTCTGCTACTGCAAGTCCAGACTCACAACTGCTGGGCTGGCACCTGCAGGCTGCTTGTCTGGTTAAAGTGAGGTTTGCAGTAATTTCCTGGCACCCTGCATGTGTTAAAGCAGTTTGAAACCTTCAGCTGGCAGGTTGTGTAAAAGATTTCAAAAAAAGGATTTAGACTTTAATTTGTTACCAGGTAGTGCCAGTACTGGGCTAGATATTACCCTGCTATTTGAGTAGCAGGGACAGCACTACCCTGGATCCCTTCTGGAAGATTAGACATGTCCCAAGACAGATAAATTTTTTACAAGGGAGAGGATGAGGCAAACACCATAACTATTTACACTTACTCAAAATCAGGATGTTAAAAGCTTTATTACCCAACATCTTGATAAGTTTTTTTTTCTCTTTTTCTGTTCTGTGTTGGATTTTCTTGGATCAGTTAGCATTGTGCTGCCAAACAAGAATGACCAGTTAGAGATTTAGGACAAACTATGAATATCTAAGGAAAAAGCAGTTATTTTGCAAGGAGGACTTATTTACTGATGCAACTTGGAAGTCTGTCCATCAGTGTGACCCCTCCAGCAGAAGGGATTGCAGCCATGTTCTTCCCACAGGCAGGATATCAGGAGAGAAACTGTCATAACAGCAGGTCCTTCTGCCATCTCTCCATCCCACAGCAGCCTGGTGCTGCTGGTCTCAGTACAAAGAGGATGAAGAAGGCAGAACTGTGTCTGATTTGGAGTTATTTCACCTCTGCCCACAAAAGTGGAGAAAGGACAAAGGCAGCCAGTGCCTCAGTCTGGAGAAGCTCAGGAGGAAACCAGAAGCAACGTCGCTCATTGCGATCTGGATGGCTAACCAAAAATACAGAGGAAAATATCAGGACGAAGAAAACAAATGGAGCTGACACATTGTATAAATAGGTCTTCAAATGTCATGCATGGCTGGAACAAAGATGTTTTGTTCCAAAGCAAGAGACAGCTTGAAATGGCTCAGTAATACACATTGACAAGTTTGCTTATTTGGAACAGAGCTCTTCTAATGAAAAGGTTAATTGTGTTGCAATGGAAAAGAAAAAAGGCAAAGCAGAGGCCAGGCCTGCACTCCTCACCCTAACAAAATTTCCCACTGTCTCAAAGTGAAGATTTTCTATCACAAACATCAGAGGACTGAACTACTAACATTCCAATAAATTATACAGTAGGTATATTCATGGGTCAGTAAGAGTAGCTAAATAAACCATGTATTCCAGTAGCATAAATCCCACTGGCTTTCAGACAGGTTGCAGCAGCAGCCAGTGAGGGAAACATGGTGCTCAGCTCAGCCTGATGCAGAGAAGTTTCCTTTGTCAGGCACCAAGCTCCAGTACTCAAGGCCAACACTGAGACATCCTCACTTGCCATTGTTTTTTTCACTTTGAAACTGCAGCATTTTATTCACTTTTCCCCAAAATATTCACTCACAAGTGAAGTGAAGAAAAAAACAATAGGCTTTTGAAGGCTGCCAAGGGCTGCTGCAATTATACAAAGAGCTGATGTTTTGTCCGCAGCTTCTCCAGCTTTTTGACAGCAATCTGAGCTCTACCACATGTGTAGGTTTCCTCCCTCTGCCCCAAACCTTTGTTTTTCTGTCTCCTGGCACACTTGATGAGGAAAGCTTCCTTCTCTGTCACCCCAGGAAAGGCACAAATATCAGTCCCTGGTCCAGACTTGCACACCTTTTCCCCAAGTGGCCCTGGCAGGACTAAAGCCACCAACATCCTCACCAGCACTACTCCATTGACTGTTGTGGAGTTACTCCAGTTTCATAGGAGTCTGAATAAGTATATCAAAGCTGGTTACTTTCTCAGCAATCTTCACATATAAATAGAAAAACTGTATCCTTCTACAGTCCCCCTACTCCTTCTGTTTCATAGAATCATAGAATGGTTTGGGTTGGAAGCAACCTTGAAAGTGGCCTCATTTCAACCACAGGCAGGGGCACCTCCCAATAGACCAGGTTGCTCAGAGCCCCATCCAATCCGTCCTTGAACACTCACAGGGATGGGACATCCCCAGCTTCTCTGGCAATCTGTTCCAGTGCCTCACCACCCCCACAGTTAAGAATTTCTTCCTAATGTCCAAGTCTACCATCTTTCAGTTTGAAGTCATTCCACCTTTTCCTATCACTACATGCAATCATAAAAAGTCCCTCTTAATCTTTCCTGTATGCCTTTAGGTACCCTTTAATTACAGGAAGACTGCCCTAAGGTTTCCCTGGAGCCTTCTCTTCTCCAGGCTGAACAACACCAATGGTCTCAGCCTGTCCTCAAAGGAGAGGTGCTCCAGCCCCCTGATCATCTTCATGTGTTTTGGGGTTTCCAAAGCTTTAACACATTTCACTCTGCTCTGATCATGTTGCTAACTCCTTGGGTTTTTTCCCACTGGCATTCACCCACAGTTTTCTCTTCCTGGACAGTCTCATGACTCATACATTAATCTCTGGCTTCACACATGCTGTAAACATGTCCCATAATTCTTATTTCAGGTTAATATCATTCCCCTCTGATCCAAACAGGGGTCAACAGGCACTTCTTGTTAACATTCAGTATTATTTCTAACAGAAGTTTCAATCTGAAGATGAAATATTTTCTTTAAAAACTCACAGATTAGAGATCATTTTTGAATAATTGTATTTTGAAAGATACAGAGATTCCTTTCCCTTTTTTTCACAGGGCTAGGCAGGTTCTCTGAGTGTGAAAGTGGCTGCACAGGCAGGGCAGCATGAAGATCTCTCAGCACCCCATTCCTCACAGTGGCCCTCAGCTGGGAAAGGAAGGAGTAGGATAAAAAAGCAAACTGGTAGTGGTAATTTCTTTGAGAACCTCATCCCAGACCCAACAGTCAGTAGTTCAGAATATTCTGAGCCATATTTTTTATTGGTGTCCAAGAACTCTTGTCAGGTCTGTCTTGCTGAGAAGGTACCCAACATCTTCTTTTGTGAATTAGAGTTTCCCTGTACTCTGGGGCAATTTAATTTTGTGCAATGCAAGCAAGAGCTCCTCTGCTGCCACTGAAACCATTTCATCAGTCGCCTACTCATTCTCGTGTCCCAATGAGTTGCCAGACCTCCACCTTCGTAGTCCACGTAGATCTCTCCAACCTGAGGAACCCTCATATTTCTCACTGTCTGTGTCTTTTCTCTCTCTTCCATCTGGACTACAGGGAATAAGATGCTGCCTTCAGGATGCTGTGCAGGAGCAAACCCTGGATTTCCACAAGGGCACATCAATATTTTCTTCTCTGTTTTCTGTTCTGTTTCCAAAAAGTCCTTTCAGGTGCTGGGTGGGGAACTCATTAGAAACATGACTCCAGAGGCAACACATTACATCCATTTGGGAATCCCCTTTATTTAACGCAGAACTTTTTGCCAGCTATCAGGTCTGAACCTGACTAACTCCAGTTGTGTTGGTCTATACAAGGTATCGTGTGCCAGCCATAATACAATTTTTTTATACTAAGGTGGAAGCATTGTGTGCAGTGACCAAGCACTGCTGCAAACAGGGGGTTCGGGGAGATGTCAAAACGTGGCACATGCCACCCATGCTCAAACTGAGATGATCAATGGAACAAGGTTACAGTTAGGTCAGGAAACAAGAGAGGAAATGCAAAAATATATCCAAAAGGGAAAGTTTCCATGGCTCGCACATGGACAGGGTGCCTACCACAAAGAAAAAATGAAGCCAATCCAGGGGGCCATTTGGGAGAAGCTGAAGAAAACCCTGCAGCAGATTTTTTTTTGTGTTTATCTAGGACATCAAATTCTGCTTACAGCAAATATTTTCCTGTCAAGGATATCTGGTTTCATTTCAGCTACAAATGTGAATCTCATTTAAAAATCCAGAGCAAGACAGCGATAATAAGACATTTTTGCAAGGAGTACAGAAACCTCCCGTTCTGATTCTGACAACTGGTGACACAAAATTTGGAATCGTTAAAAATGTTCTCCAAAATCAACAGTTCTCGTTTTTCTGCTAATCTATTAAGAAAAGCTTGGTAACACCTTAAGTTGATTTCTTTGTGTCAGTAACAGGTGACTACTACAGGACAATGCAGGTAAATCTCAGTAGCAGACTGTGTTTGTATTTGACCGTGAATGAGAGTATATTACGTGCTCATAGGAACCAGTGAAGCACTTCTGTTTCACATCATCTCTTTAGGATAGCTACTCTGGAAAGATTGTTTTAACTACCTTTAAATTTTTGTCTGTTATTTTAGAATAGATGTGATATTGGCCATATTTAATGCAAACAAATCTCACAGATTTTTCTTACATGACATCAGTAACATGGCGGGACATTCCCTACATTACATGACATTCCCCTACATAACGTGCCTTTTAGCAGAAGGTGAAATATTGCACAGCCTAAAATTGTTTCGTCATCCTCTGAAGGATAAATGCAAAACATGAGTGTCCAGAGACAAGGCCACAATAGTGTTACTGTATTTAGGACAAGAAGGTTCATTAGAAGTTTCATATATTGGTTTCACCTGTCTCATGATAAAACATAAATCTGCCCTATCTTCTTTGATAACTCCAAACTCAGAAGTGTACTTTAAAACTACACTGTGTGAAGACTTTTAAAAAATTATGATAAAGCCTTGCTTTAAAAAAAGTACAATCCCACATGGACTTACTCATGTTTATGCACCTCTTCCAATGTTATAACTCAATAAATAGGACAGCCACTAAATGTATAGTTTTATGGCTGAGTCTGGTTTCTTGCTCTCATTAAATCATGTGTTTTATTGTCATCTCTTCTCAGACTGTCAAGAGTTGTTCCTTATATGCTTTCTGTAACACACATTCCCCTAGTCCCACTCATCATTTGGTACTATTGCCTTTTCTTTAGCCAGCTGATGACATTTATAGCTGTTTTTTTCCCAAGAAATAGTATATTTTTACAGAAGAGCCTCTTTTTTACTTTTTAGTGCTTTGGCTTAATAATTTCCCACACACTAGAAATAGTCCAGCTGATGTCTTGATCTTTATATCCATCTCCATCCAAGAAACATAAGCAGCAGTGAAAACTCAGTGTAGTGATTCTGCCCTCCTTTGGGAGGTCCCACGAAAAATCTCTTTCCTGCTCTGCTCAGGAACACAAACTCAGAAGCTGTATGTGCTGTGGTACATGGCACTGAGCTCTGCCACCCTCCCTAAGCACAGACACTGTAACCATGGGCAACGAGGCCAGTACAGTGCAGAAATACAAACATTTGCCCACATTCACACCCGACAGAGCACCACCAGTGGCATGACACTGCCAACTGGTGCTGTGTAAATGTGTAGTGGCCTCCACTGTGCACAGGATTTACTGATGCCATGGGGGTCTATCCATACAAAGACTAGAACAGAAGAGTATTTTCTGTTGGAAGCGACATAAAATGATCATGTAGTCCAACTGACCGACCACTTCAGGACAGACAAAGTTAAAGCAAGTCCCCTGAGTCATGTCCAAGGAATAGCGCACAAGGATCAAGGACAGTGATGCCACTTCAATGGTTACCAGCCTCATTTAGATTACAGGGTTTCAGATGGATAACTATTTATCAAGTGGGAAAAAAGCAAATATTCTTCTTCTTGGGCTTTTATGCATTTCCACATACAAATATTTTAAGAAGAACAGTAAAGATTGACTGTTTTACCTAGGCTTTTTCAAACTCAGCAGTTTGTTTCTCCACCAGAAGAAGTCAGCTCAGCAAAACGGAAACCATTTGTGGTAACTCATCCGTTCAGCCAATGCTTTCTATGGCAAGCCACAAAGGGAGCTCAGCCCACCTCTCCTATGGATCCCACACAGCACGTCAGGCTGTACAACAAAGTGCTGTGGCATTGCAGGGACAATGCCAGGTTTTGAAGGAAATCCTTAGCTACCCACTCTTGGCACTTCGTTTCCAATACTGGTCTGCAAGTATGTGGTGTCCATCCTCACAAGTCCCATGATCAGCCAGCTGATGGGATGGTAATCAGGGCAAACACACACACACTTTCTGGGACATGGTGAAACTAAAAGCCAAAAAAAGCTACTCCTTTCTGATAACTGAACACTGCAAAACCCTCTCAATGAAGGCAATGGAAAATAACAACAACTCTCACATCATCAGTTTTAGAGGAAAAAATTCCCTGAAAAATATAGTCCTAAGACTGCATTAAGTCACACAATTTTAGTCTCATGACCCATGTGTTTTCTAAGTGTTCCCCAATGGCTGTTGCTCTAGGCTGCCTGTGTTGCCAAAAGTGCTCAGAGAACAGGATGAATGAGAATGCAGGGAGAAAGCAGAAAGGTGCTTGGAGTTGGGAGGCTGGGCTGCAGTACCACTATTTCCATCCAGCTGAAGAAAACCTTCTTTTCGAGATCTCACAGAGAGCAAAGCATGTGTGTTTCCCCACCTCGGCAGGGGTCTGGCTGAGAGGAGCCATTTCAGTTGCTGGAGCAGTTCACATCGGCTTTGCAGATTTGCCAGCTCCCCCTGCAAGATGGCCAGGAACATGTATACACACGGTATCTGGCAACAATAATTCAGCAAAAATGAAAAATGCTTCTCATTCATTGCAAACAAATGGGTACAGTGCTATCCCAGGCAAACTTTCAGAAAGCAGGCAGCTTTCTGGATTAAAGAAAACAGAGTGAAAAAAGAGTTTTGGGGCCTGGAGGACCCCTAACAGGAAATGCGTGGGAACAGTTACTTCAAAGAGTGGAGTAGATATCTAGGAAAAGAACAAGTTTCTAAATGCAGCCTTTGCTTTCTGGTGTGGGAAAGCAGAGCTCTTCCCAGGTACAGCATGGGCAGTCATAGTTTTACTGCCAGGGCTGCAAACCCTGGCCACCATCAATGCCCTGACGATTGCTCATCACCAAGCTATCCCCAAAACAATTGCTTCTGGCACTTTAAAGCCCTGTTATTCTGCAGGCCTGGGCACCTTCTGAGAAATAAACAGGCCTTCGTTTGCTGCCAGGTTTCTTCCATGCAGAGGCTTTGCATGCCAGAGCTTGTGATACCAGCACTCAAGGCCACTGGAAGCAAAATATCCATGCAGAAACTCTAGGGGACAGTTCCAAAGCTCATCTTAACAGGGATGCTCCAGATGAAGGCATCAGAGCCATCACAGTGAGAAACAACATAGCTCAGGCCATACGGTCGCACAAAATTTGAGCAAACCAGCCCACCTGTTTCTGCATCTATGCCTTTATATCCTCCTCAGTCTTTTCTGCTATAAAATTGGCAACTATTTGGAAAAAGGCTCAGCAACTACGTGGAGAAATGTGTGGCATATATACCACTACTAAACACGAAAAATCTACAGTACCTAACATAGGTGAGTATATAAATCACTTGTAAGAAAAATATGCAGGAAAATTAATTTGGATTGTATCTGGTGAGAAAGCTAAGGCACATTACTACGCATAGATAAAATTTAATTCTCACTTACCTTTGGCATATCTGTATTTATTTTCACATGTCAACAATGTCTACACTACCGCATTCATTAATTGTCTCAGCAATCCGACCTCAATGCAAAAATAACCAATTTCATAGCCAGCAATCAAAATGCTAAAACAAATAGCTCATCTGATCTCTCCAAATCAATCATAAACCGATAGATTAATTGTAGCATTTCTATTATCATTGATTTGAAATCTAGAAATGGGCTTTCCTGAAGATTTACAGGGAATAACAGCTGGCAGCAATGTCACCTGGGATTCTCGACAGGAGAGCTCTGGTTGAGAATTGTTTTGCTTTCCCTCGTAAAAAACTCTGTTGTGTTTACTTCAGTAAAGTTTAACCTGGCTATGATTTCATGACTGCTGAATTCATGGTGCCCCTCGGCCAAGCCATAGCACAGCGACTCAATAAAGATGAGTGACATCATTAACCCAATACAGTAGCTATTCAGATGTACGCTGTGGTCTCCTTACATAATCACCTAATTTTAGCTACTGAGAGAGCTGCATACAGTACCACAGTGTATTATCAGCTCTGAATAACCGTCTAACATCCAGATGCTTTTTGCAATGTTATTTTATTTTCCTGGTTTAAAATTATTTCCTTGCACAAATCTCTAGGTGCTATTTCCCCTTAAGCAAACCCTCTCTTCAAGACATGTTCAAGGTTTCTGCTGCTCCTCATCACCTTGACACCTCATTAGCTGGTCATTGTGGTTGTAATGTGCTCGTGGCACTACTGTATGGCCAGGACCTCTGGACTTTATAATGACTGTCAACAAGAACAGCTCCAGAAACCGGTAAGTTGATACAAGCCTTAATTCAAGCACCAGACACACAGATACTCAACTAAAAGCACTTGGTTTGCTAAAAGTAGCTGTTTCTTGTAGTTTTACAAAACATATATGAAAATACTTCTTAAACCAGAATTATTTTGGGCCAAGGACTTGTTTTTGCTACGTGCTACAACAGGAGCATATCCAAATCCTATTCTCTGCAATTGTTTCATAGTAAATGTGCATATTTGATGCCATTTATTGGTACAAATTCCAGATACAAATTAAATGTGGTAGCTTAGATATGCTAGCAGTAGGGTTGGAAGTCCCAAGGATGGATGCTTCACTTCAGAAGAATGAGAAAACAGACCTCTCATTGCAGGAATCACCAGGCACAATGGCACCCAGGTGCTGTGTGTGCCTTCCAGGTGAGTTGTGTATTATGTGTGCTGCAGGTGCAGGCTCCACAGATGCCACAACATACAAACCCAATGGTTTTATTTCATCCAATTTACCTTTCTTCAGCCTTTTGTCTGATATTTTTACACAACTATGCTCAAGCAATGAGAACTGTAGCTTCAAAATCCTCTGTATTTCTGTAGTGTTTGTCATCTAAATGACTTAAAACATTAAATCTCAGAACCTGTAATTCCTAATTGCTCAGAAGTTCCTCTGGCTGCAGGAACTTATTAAAAAGAGTTGACAGATTTCTTTGCACTTGCATAAAAGAAAAGACAGAAGACTGTCAGTAGTGCTTATACCAAGACACTCTGTTCTGGAGTGTGCAGAAGAAGATGCTGACTCACAGATTACAATCCCTAGACCACAGTTCCACTAAACCCCATCACCCTGGTACAAGACATTTGACTTTTCCCTCTCGGCACACTCTCCATCACTGCTGCCTGGAGCTGCTCTTCAGCCAGTATTGCTGGCAGCTGGTCCCTGTCTCTTGCGTAATCAGCTAGCTCACCTCAGAGATATGCTTGCATTGTGCTGGTGCAGACTCACTTCTTCCACTTTGCAGCACTATGATCTGCAGACAGAACTCTGGGCTGGCTTTCGGTCCAGTTAAAACTAGCGCCTTCGTGGCAATTTCTGGAAATATAAGCAGGCTAAAACCTGCTGGCAATGTCCTCTGCTGGCTCAAGTCACAGCAGCTCCTTAGTGCTCATTTCCATTAGCAGAGGTGCTGGCTCCTCAATTCCGGTTCACTCTGTGCTACTGGCACAATATCTTTGATTGTGGAGTCAAACAAATCATGTTAATGTTGGAAGCTGAATCTTAGGCTGCAGAGGGCAACTAGCTGAGCACAGCTCCTGCCTGCTCCCCACCACCCTCAACATTGACTCAATGTCTAATGATACCATGGTCATTAACAATAAAAATTATCCATGTGGTAAATATTGATTGTAAAAATCACTGGTAAAAAAAAAAAAAAAAGAGTGCATTTAATTGTTAGATTAAACCAAATCCCTACTGTGCAAAAGTGCTGAGTGAAGCAAATGGGAATGCTGATCATGCCTTGGGACAAGGAAGAGTCTAGCTGTCCCACTGGGATCCTGTTTGTTTATTTAGGCATTTATAAACAGTGTAAGTGAACTAGCAAGGTTTGGTTCTGCTCAGGACTGTTGGAGTGCAGCCCCTGCATTCATTCTGGCAGGCAGAGAGCCCTGTGTTTGAGATGCCAAACATTTTTGATTAAAAAAACCTGGCTCACAAGCAGTGAAGTGTGACTCAATAATAAACATCATCAGTGCCAAGACTGGGCTGTAGAGAGCCAGTGCAGCACCTTGCTTCCCAAAGGAAGGGCAACGTTCCTCAGCTGAGCACATGGAACAGCACACCAGGAGTGAGTCAAGGAGCAGAGTGGAGGCAGAGAAGCACAAAACATGAGGTAAGAGGAATTCCCTGGTTCAGAAAGCTGGCTTACAGACTTTCCTGCAGCAGAGATACACTACTAAAGAGCACCAGAGGGACACTGAAGTAGCTGAAATATATTCCTAGATCTGCCACTAACCTGACTTTGATTAGCTCTCCTCATCTTGTATTTCTATTTCTTCAATCCTGCTGCAATAGTTGTTTTTCCCATTTAGATTCTTAAAGCAAATGATACCATCTCTGATCATAAGTTTGAGAACAACCTAACAGAATAAAAGTCTGAACTTGAAAGAGTTCTTGTAGCAAAGCAAGAAGGAAAGGTGGAAGTGGGGATACTCTTGAGAATTCAACTAAATTACTTCCCTCCCCGCTCAAAGAAAAACATTTAAACTTCTCTTACAGAACTGTTTAAACTCTGTTGTATGCCAGAATAGAACAGTATGCTGACAGTAAAACAAGTGGTTAAAAGACACAGAAAGAATATCTACCACTGTGGTACCCATATAACTTCCAGAACTATTTTTTTTTAAACATGAGCTAGTAGAAATTAACAAAGGAATCCTACAAATTGGCATTTTATAGAGCCCAAACAAATAAATTTATCACCTTGTGAACAGCAAAATTTAACATTGCATTTGGGAATGTATAGTTATATTCATTGAAAGCTTCTTCTGTCATCTTTCTTACTACAGGATGATTTTGCAATTGTTTTTGATTACTTAATGGAGCCTTTGAAAGTTGACTCATTAATTTTTTAATGATCATGGTCTGTGATGAGTGGGTGTGCACCACCTTCATCCCCCACCTTCATCCTACAACTCACCTGAAGTGCCCATCTGTCAGTCCCACCACTCCTGGAAAGGTTTCCTGATAAAGTGGCAGTGCAATAGTATCCCACAAGCCCAAACTTCACAGCCGAGGATAACTAAAACTGGATGCCTCAGCACTGGGGAAAATCTCATCACGAATAAAATTTTCAGCACCATGTAAGTCCTCTTTTGCATTTTTTTGGGGTTTTTTTTGGGGGGGGGGGGGGGGGGTGGTTTGTGTGTTTTGTTTTTTTGTTTTTTTCTTTTCTTTTGTTTTGTGTTGGTGTTGTTGTTGTTGTTTAAGGACTACTACAGTGCATATTTCCATTCTGCAAAGGCGTAGGCATTCTGCCTAAGCATATTCCAATTGGCCTGAGGGAGGTTCCTGCTGCTCAGACTGAAAGACTTAGTGCAGACTCTTCCACTTGTTCCTTCACGGGCTGTTCCTCTGATTGATTACATGCCCAGCTTCAGTTTCGCTGGCCCTCTACACTTCATTCAAGACACTGCCTTAATTAAGGTGAATACCTCCCTAGACAACTGCTTGTCCCCATAAATAAAAGAAACAATATATTTACACACACATTTGTCACATGAAAGACAACTTGATCTCAGTTACTTTAGCAGGTAACATGCAAGAGGATTAGAGTCTGAACCATTGGGTTTAGTCATATAATTTTTTGTCAGTGTAACACAGAACATTCCTTTCAGAGTAATTTTCTAGGCAATCCTTAGCGTTCAAGGATTATCTGTCTCATGGCAGTCTCTGCAGGATGAGGAAGAGCCTCCTGTGAATCAGGAGCCTGCTGCACTCGTATTGTGCAAACACCAAATTTTACAAGGATCATGGATCTGGAAATCAAGCACGGGCTGTTTAGTAAATTAAAAATGCAGGAACTATTTTCCACCTTACGACATATGGAAAATTGATAATGGGCTGGTGTGCTGGTTTTGTCTGGAGTCAGTTTTCTTGACAGTGACTAGTATGAGGCTGTGCTTTTGATTTGTGCTGAACACAGTGTTGATAGTATAATAAAGAGGTTTTTTAGTGTTGAGCAGAACTTACTCAGAGCCTTTTCTGCCTCTCAGTCTGCCACACTGGCAGAGAAGTTGGGGGTGCTTGGAAGACTGGGAGGAGAAACAGCCAGGAGAGGTGACCTGAACTGACCAAAGGGATATTCCAGACCATATGACTGGTTAGGATGTATGACTGGTTAGGACATGTCATGCTTAGGATATAAAATAGAGGGAAAAGGATAAGGGCAGGGGATGTTTGGCATGATGACATTTGTCTTCCTAAGTAACCATCACAAGTGATGGGGCCCTGCTGTCCTGGAGATGGCTGAACACCTGTCTGCCCTTGGGAAGTAGTGGATTAATTCCTTGTTTTGCTTTGCTGTGTGCACAGCTTTTGCTTTCCCTATTAAAGTCTCTTTAACTCAACCCGTGAATTCTCTTTCTTTCACCCCTCCTATTCTCTCCCCCATCCCACTGATGGAGGAGTGAGTGAGTGAGTGGCTGCGTGTGGCTTGGCTGCTGGCTGGGCTAAAGCCACAACAAGCTGGCAAGTCCAATATTAGATTTTTTTTTTTCATTATCTTATTTCCTTCAAATCTCTATACATATTTTACATGGGGCAGGGAGGGAGGGGGAAGATGAGAGAGAGAGGGGGAAGAGATCAAAACCCCAAATATTTTAAGATTGCTTTTTAAGGGAAAAGGGGAAAAATGTCTCCCCAAATCGAACAATCACAAGAAACTCTAAAACAGAGAACATGATGCACATGTGTCTGGGTAACAACAGCATGATTGGAAAAAGATCAGCAGAACTGCCTTCTGAAATGTGAAAATTTCCGAACTGGAGAGAGTCTCTTCCTGCAACTTCCCTTGAAATCCCTAGGATTTTGAAGATGCAAATAACTGCAATTACGGGCAGGAGAAAGAAAGCAGTTCTTTAAAGCTGATGGGAGACAAGAGTTTGCCTCTCAGACAGCTGAATTTGCAAGGCTGCAAACACAAAGAAGCACTTTTAACTTGCAGTACATATGACATCAGCACCCAGTGCTCACAGAAAGAGATGCCTCTGTACTGTATTTACCAGGCTGATTTTCAGAGGAAACCCATCCCAACCACCTTTGTACTCCTCAGTGGCTGTGAGACAGAAGGTGCTATGTTCCCAGCCTGGGTGTCTCTCTAGCTGCTCAGTCAGGAGCAATCCTTTTGGCAAAAGCTCCACATGCATTTTTATGTCTGCCTTGTCAGAGGAAACTCAGAAACAAAAACTGCCATCCACTATCTCTGGTGTAGCTGAGAGTCATCTCACCAGAGAAGAAAAAACAATCTGCATTTTGAATAATCATTTTCCAGATGTACTATCTTGCATTTGTCAGGGTGACTTCTTGTTATTTCCTGCTTCTCTTTTTTCAATGGCATTTGCAGTATTCTTCTGTATCATCTGTTAATTTCATTAACACACTGTTTGATGATCTCGAAGGGGGTAACCTAAAATTACGTTACATAAAACCGGACGCAAACTCCCTTTTCCTGCAGCATCCCACCACTCACCTCCCACTCATCTCTGTGCCCTATTATTTATCATGACCTGTTTCCTCGCCTTCTGCAAGAGCTCACTGTGTTCATATGATATACCATTTTCAGGTGAAAATTCCTGAGCCACTGGGCATTGGCTTCTTAGTCTGGAATTGCTTCTGTTTCTTCTTTAATTGCTACATTGTGCCTTTAAAGATTGAATTCAATTTCTCTGAGCCTTTGCAATAGCAACAGTTTTGCATCAGTTCTGTAATGCACTAGTAAAATATGGGCACATGTTTACAGACACTTCTTTCTTGCAAATTATAGTGTATTACTGTAACAAAGAAGGTACTTCATATTCTCATATTCATATTAACAAAAATGTTAATTTTTTTCCCCACTATTAACTCAGTTAATATATAAATACATATGTAGACACATATTGAAATTATTTTATGAATAATCAAGGGGCTCTTACTGGAAAATACCATAAAACCTTAGAGTTATTGATGATAATCCTGCCTGCAAAGGCTATTTTGAAGACGTTGATCTCTCTATTTGGAATATTCCTGGTATTTCCCTCTGCTTAGTCAGGTAATTTTAAACGAAGAGTCAGCTGCAAACCATACACCAGCTTCCTCACAGAGGGGACCCCTTGTTGATGTTCAAAGTCATAGTGTTAAAAAATTTGAAATGCCAAGTGGCAATGGAAGTGAACACTACAGGAAAAGGATAATCCCCAGCTGGCTTAGAATGGCTGCACTACCACTTGTGTAGTGTATGTGAGATAGAGAAGTGTGCCTATACACCATGTCACAACAGTAAATACTTCAAAAAAACAGATACGGCAGCAAGAGCAGCTGAGGCAAATGTGCTGGCAACCCAAGACAGGTCTGGATCTGGATGGGTCCTGAGGTCTTTTAGCTCAACACGGACCTTGACCTGTTTCTAGCAATGGCAATTCTGTATTAAAGGGCATCCCAAGCTGCACAGACTTAAGCTAAGTAACACAGCACAGGGATGGACCAGAAATGCAGATTTCAGAGTCAAGTGCACACTGCAGAAATCAAGGAGCAACAGCAAAAGACAATGTCCAGTCTAGGAACAATGGTGCCTCTGAGGATGTGAGAAACAGGGATACTAGGTGGGCAGTAGCATGCAAGGAACAGCAGTACAGACGGTGCCTGGAGACAGACTTCCAGAGATCTCTAACATGCTCCATGATCCTCAGCATTTGAACACTACAGACACCTGCACACCAAGCCTGACCCGACACCAGCAAGCCCTTAGCTGGCACATACACTCCTACCTTCTTCAATCAGCTGGACTGCAGTCCTGCTGATCTTCACAAGCATTAGCAATGCACTACAAGAAAGCCTGAAGATGCTGATTTTCAGTAAAATGTTTTGGAAAGTCCATGTGCAGGCAACACAATCACCACAAAAAAGGCAACTGCAGATCTCACTGCAGTATCACAGCTCTTGCCAGGCATGGATGTAGGAACTCGGTCCTATCACAGACCAGAACACACGCACACCTATGGGTGTGCGGCTGGCCCTACTGCTGATTCACAAATTGCATGAGATTACAGCATTTTTTATTTTAGGAAAAATAAATAAGGGAAAATTCAGAATCAAAACACCTGAGACAGGCTGGATATACATTCAAAATGATAAGCATTGAAATGCTGAGCACAAGGAGGTCTTGAGGTCTTCCATGTGTAACACTGATAATGTCAGAAGGATTCCTGCTGGACACAAAGGGTCGGAGCCATGAAAAAAGTCCTGAAATGAAATTACATTGACGGAATTATTCAGTAATTTCTAGGAAAGTCAACTGTTTTCTCAAAAATTTCTGAGTGCATTAACTATAAGTTTATGAACTCTTAAAAAAATTAACATATATGAAACATTTGCCTCTCATGCATATGGGAAACCTCATGGATTTGCTACTAACCACCAACTTCAATAGTACCCTACCTGAATGAACAAGGACTACCTTTGTTACATCTATTGACAACTAGAAGCTGTAAAAATTTGCAGCACTTCAGGTCCAAGAGAAAATTCAAAATAATCTGGCCTAAATAATGACACATTCTGAGAAAACACGATGGAATTGCCTACCAGGGGCCCACATTCAGGATGTTGCAAAGAGGCTACCAAGCCTGGTAAAAGCTGAGACTATAAGCTGGTCCTTTCCTTTCATGTAGGAGTGAATGATGCTGGGACAAAGAGATTACAAAATATCAAAAGGGACTTCACATCCCTCAGAAAGAAGTTGAAAGGATCTGAAGCACAGGTAGTGTTCTCCTCTGTGCTCCTGGTAGGGCACTGGGACTCAGGTAGAGTGAAACAAGTGGATGGGGTGAATGACTGGCTGCAAGACAGTGCCATGCTTAGGGCTTTGGGTCTGTGATCTGGAATGTGCCTTGGAGAGACTGGGCATGTTGGCACCAGCTGTGGTGCATCTGACCAAGCAGAGTAAGAGTGGTCTGGGGACCAAGTTCATAGGACTTAGAGCTGAGCTTTAAGCTAGATTTATTGGGGAAAAGGATGCCCTAGCAGGTGTCAGTGACAAAACAGGAAACAACAGGACTTTAGAAAACAGCAGCAAAATACCTGTAAATTTTCCCAAAGGACTTCTAGAGGGCCCCTCCCAAAGGCTGAAGAGGTCAATAGCCCAGCTGAAGTGCCTCTACCCCAATGCACACAGCACAGATAACAAGTAAGAGGAGCTGAAAACCATTATGCAATTAGCAAACCGTAAGGCAATTGCTATCATGGAAACGGTGGGACAAGTTATGTAACTGGAGCACTGTAATTAAGGGTACAAGCATTTAAGAAGAGATAGGCTGGGAAAGAGGAGCAGAGGTGTTGCCCTTCTTGCCAAGGAAGGGATAGATTGTGAAGAGCTGTGCCTAGGAAACAGCCATGGACAGGTTGAGAGTCTGTGGCTAAAAAACAAGGACAGGATCAAGAAATGGTGGTGGAGGTTACTATAGGCTGATCAGGAGGAGCCTGTTGATGAGGCCTTTTTGCTTTGGCTGCAGGACACATCATCCTCACCAGCTCTCATCCTGATGGGAGGGTTCAACCAACCGAACATCTGCTGGGAAAGCAATACAGCCAGCTGTAAGCAATCCAGGACCCTCCTGGAGTGTTCAGAGGACAACTTCCTGGTCCAGGTATTGGACAGACCAACCAAGGAGAAGCATGACTGGGCCTGGTGCTCACTGATGCGGATGAGCTCATTAGAGGGGTTAAGTCTGGATGCCGCCTGGGCTGTAGTGACCATGCCCTGGTGAAATTCGTGATCTCATGGAGCGCGGGCCTGGCAAGGAGAATGGTCAGGACCCTGAAGGTTAGAAGAGAAAACTTTGACCTGTTTAAGGAGTACGTTAATGAGATCCCTTGGGAAACTATCCTTAAGGACACGAGGGCTGACCAGATCTGGCAGCACTTTAAGGACACTTTTCTTAGACTACAAGAGCTCACCATCACAATGTGTAGAAAATCTTGCAAGGCACACCAGAAAATGGCATGGCTGAGCAAAGATTTGCTCCTCAAATTGAGAAGAAAGAAGAAAATTCACAGCCAGTGGAAAAGGGACAGGTGACTTGGGGAGAGTACTGGGATATGGTTCAGATGTACCTTATGCTGTAGGGACAGCATAAGGGAAGCCAAGGCACAGATCAAACTGGACTTGGCAAGGGATGCAAAGAATAACAAGAAGTAATTCTATAAGGATAGAAATCAGAAAAGAAAGGCCAAAGAAATTGTACGCCTGCGGGTAAGCAAGAAGGATGAACTGGTAACAACTGATACAGAGAAGGCTGGGGTGCTCAATGAATTCTTTGCCTGAGTCTTCACTGTGAAGTTCAGCACAAAGAACAAAACTCAAAAGAATAATACTTAACCACTAGATGGTGAATTGATTGGGCAGCAGCTCTGCAGTGGAGATTCTGGACTTAGTGGGATTAGGACCTGTAAGGAAAAGGTTAGTGGCATTTGCAATACATGGCTTAAACAAGCTGGATGGTGAAAACCTTTTACAGAAAAATTCATAGGTGCCTCTGCACAAACTGGAACAAAGTTTCAGTTTTGACCTTGCCGGGGGCAGGATCAACACTGACAGTTTTCACCGCAACATTCAGCTGCAGTATGGTTTACAAGTGAAATAACTGCTCTAGAGCAAGAAATAGGGTCAGAAATAGGACACTTGATTTTGGAGGTACTTGCTTTGTATGACCTCCAGAGAAGCCCCCTGATGACCACCTCACCAGCGTGAAGAAGCCCAGAGAATGAAGGACCAAAGCCGCTGGATCCACAGTGGTGACCATCTTCTGCTTGCACTATTTCTCTCCTTCTCTACACCCTTAAATGTTACCAAATAAAGTCAGTGTTGTTGAATGGGCATTTGGTCTCGCTTGCACCTTGCTTTGGCCAGAAGACTTTAAAACTGAACAAGTCCTGAACACAAATCTGTCTGACCAAACTGCAGAGAAAAAAAAGTGACTGTAATGAGACATGCAAACATTTTTCCTGTTTACTTAGTAGCACTAAAGAAGTAGCTTAGTTTGAAACACTGTATAAATTGTGTGCAGGGCACTTCAGGAAATATGGACAAGCAGAACAAGGCAGAGGAAAAAAAAGTAATGAATGATAGGCCAGAAAACATGAATCATAAAGCAAAACTAAAAGAATAAGAGGGGACATGAGAAGATAATAAAATTCAAACATAGTAAAAAGCTGCTGCAAAGAGGAACATCATAAACTGGGTTCAATGACTTCCGGGAACAGGATAGGAAATAATGGTCTTAAATTGTTCCAAGAACATTTTTCTCAGAGATGATGAAAAATTTTCTAGTGCTAAGAGTGAAGCACGGGAACAGGTTGCCTAGGGCAATTCTGCAGGGTCTATCATGGCAGCGATCAAAGATCCAGTGAACATGCCAGACCTCATTCAGGTATAGATGAGTTGAGTCAAGGATGGACTACAGAACTTCTCAAGTACCATCTAGCCCTTGTTTATCTACTGCAGGTATTAATTTGTTGTGTCTTCTATTTCATGATAGAACAAGGAAATAGTTCAGAGCCCAAAAGAATACTTCTTATAAAGAGTAACAGAAATTACACCAGTCTGACACACAACAGCCCCACCAGACAACTAAGACAAAAAAAACCCCAGAGACATGTACTGGCTGTGCTTTCTCAATCATTTTTGTTTTGAGTCATCTATCACAGAACAATATGAACTGTCTGATCAACAGCCATTAAAAAAAATCATAAACTATTGCCAGAGGTGCTCTAGTGACACAAAGGTTGTGGAGATTCGAAAAAGCTGACCTAAGACACTGCTGCCAAAGTGGGAGACAATATCTTTGTATATAGGATGGGAAGCAAATTTCTTCTGGAGTTATATGCTACAGACAAATATCTCACATTTCAGAGCTATCCAGATTGCATGAAGCAATTAGGTGCTGAAGTCCCAGTGGATGAAGTACATATTGAGTGCATATTGTATCCAAAATTGTGTTTAAATGGGATTAGCCAAAAATCCTAGCAGATTTAAAAACTGATGTAATAAGATACATCTATGCTTCAATTCCAGGCACTCATAAGGACAACTCTGCTAGCCAACTATCCAACTCTTTATTCACGTGTATGCATGAAAGTCCGACAGATGAGAAGAGCCTGGGGATTAACAGTGGACAGAACCTCCTGAACTCCCAGACTGCCCATGGTAAGAAGTCAAAACAAATGCTGATTTTTAATGGGATAACTGTAGGACTTCCAGTAAATTCCCATTGCTGAGAGACAGGCTAGAAGGACATACAGGCATTTAACATGACAAAAAACATAAGAGTGATTTTGCAATACTGTTGTGATTAACAGGCCACATCAAAATTCTTATGATTCAGTATTAAAGGAAGATGTGAACTGCAAATGTCTCAAGCTGGGCACCCCTAAGGCATCAGAGGTCAAAGAAACTGGATAAACATCTAACCAAGAGGATGGCACTTCAGCTTAGCAATGCAAAACATTCTTCAGGGCCCAGCAGAGATGGAAGTGATAGGAGATGGTTTCTTTTCCCATAACACATAATTTCCCACAACAAAGAAAATGCAGTTGGGACAAGGAACATGAAATTAGGCATGGGGTCATGAGAAAGGAGCCAACAACTGGATCCTCTGGGCACAAATTCACAGCTCTTGCTATCAATCACAAAAACTAGAGGCAAAAGCATCGTCTTCAGAAAATTACAGGTCATAGGAAGTAGACCAGAGAGTAACTTTAAACAGTCACCAAAAAGTTGCAAACAGGCAGAGGAAAGTGCCAGGATTTGTCAATCTTCTCACCTGTTGCAGAAGACTTAAATAATAAGATAGGAAAAGAAATAAGGAGGACAGGACAAGCAAAGGACTACAGAGTCAAATTGAGACCTCTATAATAGAGGCAGCAATGAAAACAAGGAGTGGGAAATTGGGCTGAGCAGTAGCTGGTGGGCTGCAATGGTCTAGAGGGAAATGCCTCGGCCCTATGGACAGGAGAGGTACCTAACAGCTGGTCTACAATTGTCATTAGCACAAAGGGATAAAGACCACAAATTACTATAAAGAAACATCCAGAAGCTGCACAGAAAAATCCAGGTTTGGAGAAAACACCACGGAGGCCTTCCTGCATGCAGTGATTGGGCTACCTCTGTAAATCACTCTTCTAAGGAAGCAAACAAAATAAGCCCGCCCTGTTTAAGTAGTGCAGAAACAAATCCCCTTTTGGACTCTGGCCACTTTAACACTAAATACAGACACATAGAGGAACAAGATTACAACTTGGTAATTGCTAAAAGCTTTGAGAAGTTTATAAGAAAATGAGATTTTAAAAAAATTAATACAATACAGTTTCTCATATTCCAGGTTGCATCTAGAGTTTCACCTATCATAGCAAATATTTATTTATGTTAATATTTTTAATATTAAGATGTTTCCCAAAACAACTCAAAAGCTTGAGTCAAGACTTTACTATCCCAAGTATGGTCAAGCAGACTGTTCACATCTTCTTTCTGATTAGCTTAACTCTTACCATCGAGCTGTTCAAGATTTAAAAGTGTTTTCAAGTTTTTAAAACTGCATTAAGATATGCCTTGTTGGTGAACATCCCTGGAAATCCAGTTTGAGGGTATGCCAAACGAACCAAGCCAAGAGTTAAAGTATAAATGGAACATAAGTTAGTTTTAAATATTTTTAATACATATCTGCACAGGCACTGTTTTAAATTCTAGGTTCCTAGAACAGTCATTCAAGACGGTAACTGCAAGCAACAATGATGAACACTTAGAGAAATTCTAACAGATTTTTTGCAGTGTTCATTTACAGAACTAATTCTTTAAAGAATTAGGAAACAAGATCTAGCTGATATGAATAACAGCATAAATGGAGAAGTTCCTCTCATTCTTAGAGAACAGCTGCAGCATTTTTTCTCATCTGCCTTTCCCTGCAGCTCTTCTCCCTAACCCACACTGCCTCACTGAAAAACTAACAAAGGAAAAGAAAAAATGTTAATATTCAGCCTAAAATGAAGAACATACTAATCCTTTAAAATTATTAATTAAGATTTTATAGAAATTTCTTTGAAAATACTTTATTTTGTAGGGCAGTAGTTGGATGAAACATAACACAAAACGTAACCTTAAATGAAGCAATGCCATCTTACCTTTTTTGGTTGGGGAGAGGATTGCATAGGGAGGTCTTTAGCAGGTTTTGTTAACAACTCTTTCTCCTCACCTAGAATTTCTTTTTCTTCTCCACTTACGTTCCACCCACCTACTCAGTCTCTCATTCTACATATTACAGCTGCAATTGTAAATTAAACATTGATTTGCTATTATACACAAGTATGTATTAAAATAATTCTACAAGGGTCAAAGACAAGTTGTGGACTATGTACTGAAGTTCTACTCTTCTCAAAAGATTACACTAGTGAAAACAGTGGAAACATTTCGTAGTGGTATTTTATGCCAATGCTTCTCATTAAACCTTTTGAAGTCAGGCTTAGTTTTCACTGAAGTATAAAAATAATAATTGAAAAAGAAACATAAGCTTGGAAAAGGAAATAATATAATGAAATAGTGATGCAGAACAATGCTTAAAAAAAGAGTCTAAGCTCTGCTGACTATCAGGACCACAGTCTTGAGGTTAGGAAGGTGATTAAGGGCTTTACTAAATATAATCTTAAAATATGCCTCTAGGATCTATTCATAAATAAGAAAGCTTGATTGCTTATCACGTCTATTACCCTCCACTCTTAGTGGAAATGCAGACTGCTTGATATATTGTGTGTTATTATAATCACAATACTTAGCATACTGTGTATTATTATAATCACAACATAAATGCCATAATCTAACCTAGGTTGTTTATCCTTCTCTAAAGGACATTCATTAGTTTTAAATCTGTCTTTCCCTTTATGACACTCAGAACTGCAATTTTGTGCTAAAAAATGAGAATTTTGCATATATAAAGAATAGTATCAGTCTCAGAGAGTGTAGGCAGGATATACATGATTCAGGCATACAACAAAGTCAATATACACAAAGACCTGATATTAAATACACAGATCTGCTCTATCCTAAAACTTACCCAGACAAACTAAAAAGGATAAGAACCGGAACAAAATTTTGCATTGACTTGGTAATAAGCATATTATTTTTACTACACCAAATAATGTAATTGTCCATTGCAATTTCATATTTTTAAAAAAATAAAAGCTGTATACAGTGCTACTGTAGATACTACACATACTGAAAAGGAACATCATGCAAAGAAGTACAGACATTAGAAAATTAATTTTCTGAAATTCACAGAGTGTGAACTGAATTGTAACTCCTATGAACACACAAATGAACTAAACTTGAGTATTACACAATAACTAATCTAAACTTTGTTGCACTTGTAAAGCAGGAATCTGTTAGCTCTTAATGGGAAAAAATAAAAAGGAGTCTGAGAAATCATACTATTTTATTTGTATACTTAAATTCATTGAACAGTGTCATGACACAGCATTTGTAAAGTTGGCAGCAATGAAAAAAAACATTTGGTATTATAATGAATTCACTATTTATAAAGTAATATTTTTCACTTACCCCACAAAGCTAAGTAACTGACATACAGGAGTTATTTGCACAATGTAAGTAACTCCTTATTACAAAATTCAGATGTGGGATTAAGCCAGTGTAATTCAACAATCTCTTTTTACACTGCATCAAGTTTTATAAATTGAAGTCATTTTTGCTTTGAAATTTTGACCCACTATTCCAAATAAAGAAGTAAATGTTTAATTTTGCTTCAAATGGTCTAAAATGACTCTTTTAACCAATTACTTTTCAAATTTTACGTTTTTTCCACTCTGGCTTGTCTGTTTCATCATCTTCAGGTTCCACTTCCGCAAAAACTGTTTTTGGCTGTGTTCTAGAAAACATTAAAAAGATTAAAATAGTGGTCAGACTACAATACTTTATCAGAAACTGTATTGGACAGGCACAAACAGACACATATAGACACTTTAAAAAAAGAGCATACTAGACTTGCCCATTCTTTATTTTTGACACTAACCTATCAACTAACCTTCTCAGAACTGAAGAAACCTGCAGCTCACAGGCAAACAAGCACAACAAACACACATATTTTGCAAGTATTATTTCCTCATTAGCTTACAATCAGTATTTGTTTATTCCATGAATAAAATTAAGATAGAAGTGAGGAACAAATACATTTAATTCAATGCTAGAAAAGCAGAGCCACTGGCCTCCTCATTCCATGACTTTTCAAAAAGAAGCTTCCATTTTGATACACTGTAGAATAACAACAGCCAGTAAGTGAAAACAGAACAGCTAAGCCTGGTTTCTGGCTAAGCCTATGCATGAAAAAACAGCTTCTCCCCAGAGACTTTATCTAACACTACTGTAACACAAAAAACCTAATGATCTTCATGTGAGAGCACAGTGTATCTGACAGTCAAGCTTGATGGTATCAATTCCTCCACTCTTTACTTGAATTTTAAATACCACTTAAACTTTACAAAAGCAATTATTGATTACTTTCTAAATGAACACGGTATCAAGTAGCCATTCAATAAACTGTTTGTACATTTAGTTCCCTTGTTTTACATTTTAATAACTGCATGGTCTCCTTTTCCAACTTCATTTTCAGCACAATCACTGCAGAGCTGAAACTCTCAGATTTCTGATGCTGGTTGTGCTCAACTTCTTAACATGACAAAGTATAAAATGCAGCCAAGGCAGTCATCATCTCCTTACTGTATTAACTAATGTGTTTGTAACAGTCTAAGGATGTGAAGTGCTATTATTATAACAACTGTTATTTGGCAAACTCTACAAAATGCATAAACCTTAAGAAAATTGTGCCTGCCTTAAGTAAAACAATAGGCAAAATCCAATGCTGCCTCAGACTTCAAAGAGTAATAGCAAGCCATCAGGTCTTAAAGAGCAGGATTCTTCACTTGTTAAATATGTGACACAAATAGATTTCAAAATCACCAAAACTAGTCAAAGACAACTCCTCTTACATACAGGATCTTTCTATTGCCCTGCCTGCTCCTCCATCCTCCAACCTTGCCATGGAGGAAAGGGTCATATTGATAATTCCAGGGATGGCCCTACTGCAGAACTCCGACTGGCACATGGTCCCTGGGTGCAGGCTGTAGCAGACCTTGCACCCAAATGAGGACCTACACCACGGAAGTTAGATGAGTCCTTCTGCTGTCCATGGAAAGCATAACCGAGATTAAAAACTATTTTTCAATTTTAAAATTTCATTATAAAATACCTACATAAATGCTACTTAACCCATTGCAGAAAAAGAAGTACTGAAAAAAAAAAAGGGGGGGAAAAAAAAATCAACATTCAATCCAAAACAGACACCAGGGATGAAGGCTTTATTGGCTGAAATACTGGATTTTGCCAGATGCTGAAAAGGAAGAATGTATGGAATATTCTTCTCCTTTTTTCCGAACATATTGACAGAGGCTTATTTAGCCCACTTTAGCAATGTACCCTCCTTTTACCACAACAGATGAGAAGTATCTAAATGTCCTCTAGGATGACCTCAGTATTAAGAGTTTCATTAGTAAAGCACAATTAATCAAGTGCAAGCCTATAATTTCTGACCACAAACCTGCAACTGTCATAGTTCAAATAGACATTTCTAAGTTAGAGGAATGAATAAATTTATGAAAGAAGCTGACAAATCTTGGTTTTCTCCAGGATAGGAGTGACACAGAAAAAAGGCACAGATTTCAGATAATGTAAGTGTGCTACTGAGTGCAGGAAAGCTGAGGTAGGGGAAGAAGGAGAAAAAAAGAAAAAAAAAGAGAGAAACTGTACCATAATCTAGCAATATTCAGCTAAAGCAAAAATATGCAGAGGAAATCAAGTCTGCTTGCTACGTCACTTTTAAAAATTACCATGAAATAGCTATAGCCTCAGCTGAAATGTAAACTGTTCCACCTCCAAAAGCTACATAGCTGTAACTGGGGCACCTAGGGTGATTCATACGCCTGACCATTTTAAAACAGTGGTTTTGTTATTGCTTTATCAGCGGTGATCATTTAAGCTAATTTAAACACAATTTTTTTCTGCTTAGTAACTGCACTGGAGATTACTAGTGTAGTAGGAGTTTGCTGTATGATTAATATTTATACAAAAATTATCAAAACAAGTTTTCTTCTAATAAGTATTCTTATTTCTGAGGGCTGTGTTCTTTTTCCCCATCAAATTTCTCAGTTTTCTTTATCCTTGACTTTGGGGGTTGATTTCAGTTTGTTAGGGATCTGTCTGGCAGATCCCATGGCAGAATACTATGGAGGGCAAAGGGGCCTGAGGAAAGCTGGTTGATCTTTGATGAAATCTCGTCAAAACAGATTACATTTCATCTGCAGAAAGCACAGCCCGGCAGTAGCCTGGTTTGGATGCATATGGATCTGACTGTGATAAACCACAAACTCCAAAAAGGAAGAACACAAAGGAGGCAAGGACACCCTCAGCTAAGAGGAACAGAGGCATTACATGAATACGGAGGAACAGAGTTAGGAGAGCCAAAGCTCAGATGGAACTGAAACAGAAAAGAAATGTGAGAGGCAACAACAAAGGACTTCTACAGCTACACTGACAGCCAATGGAATGTGAAGGAAAATGTGTTTTATTGAGCAGGTAAACCTCTAACATAGCATATGGAAAAGGTCAAGATACTTGGTGCTTTTTTCATCTCCATTTTGCCTGAAAAGGTCTGTCCTCAGGCCTGCAAGCACTTCTACACTACAGCAGTCTTTGGTAGGGACATTTCCAACAGGAAGAGGAAGAAGAAGTTTGTAGCTCATTGGACATGCAAAAACCCGTATCAGATGAGCGGATCCAGAGGTACAGAGGGAGCTGGCCCATGTCATTGCAAGGGCACTCTGTCATCAATGAGATGACGTGGTGACTGGAGGGGTCTCAATGGCTAGAAAAAGTACATATCATCATCTTTGTGAGGGGCAAAGGGAGGATTTGGGGAACTACCCAACCTCAGTTCCTACGAAAGCTATGTAATGAATCTCAGTGGAAGGCATTTCCAGATACATGAAGGACATGAAGGTGGTAGGGAACAGCCAGCATGGACTTAGCAAGGGCATACTGTGCCCACCAACCAGATTGCTAGAACAGGCTGCCCAGAGAGGTGTGGGAATTTCCATCCTTGAGGATATGTAACCTTGCTCAACCTTGGCTGAGCAAACCCCTGAATAAACCGAATCTAATTGGATCTGAGCAGCCTGATCTAAGTGAACACACTTTAAGCAGGAGCTTGGTCTAGACGACTTCAGGCATTCCCTTCCTACCTAAATTGTTCTATGATCCTGTGTTCCCACATGACTGTCAGCTGAAACCAGGATCTCATACACTGAAAAATGCATTCCTATTGTGGGTTATGGTAACAGGCTGCAAACAAAAATGGGAAAACAAACCAGCATGATTTATTTATTCTATGTGCTTCTCTTTACTTCAGTGGTTTTCAAGATACTCAGATATGCAGACCTCTAGAAAATTTCCAGAGGCCATGAAGACTATTTTAGAGTCACCATAATCCCTTTGGTTATGGGCTGTTTTTCTTAATTGCTTTTCAGGGGTCCAATAAAAGTAGCTCATTGACATGTGAGGATCATAGACTAGCAGATAAATAATACTGCTGCAGCAAAACCAGCTGGAGATGACAACTGTATATCACAACATGTGACTCATGTCAAAGTAACTTCTGAAATTTGTGTTTATATTGCACTGAAACAAAGAAAAAAGATTTTCAAGCATGCTTGGAAACCAGAATAATGCAGTAAAGGTCACTTCTGGACTGAAAAGTTAAGGTTTTCAGCATCAGGCATCATTTTTTGTTCTTTACCCCACCAACCAGCTTGACTCTTTTCTAAATCTCAGGAGCTTCCCTCTCAAAATTACCAATTTACAAAAAAATATTTAGGATAAATATAACAATGCATGCCAGCAAGGCTGCTGTTACAAGACATTCTGTTCAGTCCTGATTCTTCAACTAACGGTACTCGAGTCACTACATGACTAACACTTCACAGACTGGCACTGCCCTTGAGAAAAAGTTCAGCGAACACAACACAGCAACAGACCTTGCTACAAGCCACTCCGTTTTGACAGTGACAAGAAGCAACTGAAAAGACTCCAAAATAAGGGCAACATCATTGAAATGAAAGGTATTTTCAAGAACTCCTGTTTACCTTGTTGAGGAGGGAAATTTCACCCTCACCTTCTCTCTGGTACAGAAGCAGGCTGCATCTGGGCCTGATTAGACACTCAGCTACAATGCTTAGTAATTCCTGCTGATCCTTCAGAGGGACATCTGAAGTCATTATAGTATATCTGTACAGCTGTGTTAAAACAAACAGCTCACAAAGAATGTAATTTTCAAACATTTACAACTGATGCCTCAACTTCCTTTCCTGTAGTTCTTTACTTGAAATTTTCAATCTGTCCTTCCTTTCCTTTCATTCCACTGGAATGGCTCTTGCCAAGGACTCTAATAAGCTTTTTCCTGAGAAATCTCAAGAACTTTTCCTTATCCTCATCCATTATGACTTTTCTGCTGTGTTGATCATATCTTATTTGACACTTTATTCACACTGGGCTTCTGTGACATGTCATCTCCTGATTCAGTATGTACTTCTTATTATCCCCAATATCCTTTTCAGCAGCATCTGTTTTTCACCCCTTCTTTTGGCTCTTACTTCCCCCTCCTTTCTGGCTCAAATGTCAGATGAAACAGAAAGGTCAAGCTAATGATAACAAGCTTGAAAAATTTTTCAAGTGATAAATAATGCAAATGAATATTCAGCTACAAGAGTAAATTAGGCACCTTTAACTCCAAAAATGGAGATACATTTTTACATAGAATGCATAAACTAAGAGCAGAAGTCAAGCATTTCTTAGAAAATTTATTGAAGTGAAAATCATAGAATGGTTTGGGCTGGAAGGGATCTTAAAGATCATCCAGTTCCAACTCTCTTGCCATGGGAAGAGACACCTTCCACTAAACCAGGTTGCTCAGAACCCCATCCAACCTGGTCTTGAACACTTCCAGGGATGGTGCATCCACAACTTCTCTGGGCAACCTCTTCTGTGCCTCACTACCCTCTGAATCAAGAATTTCTTTGTAACATCTAATCTAAATCTCTGCTCTTTTAGTTTAAAACCATTCCCCTTGTCCAGTCACTACTCACCCATGTAAAAAAGTCACTCTCCCTCATATACAATTAAAAAAGCATTAAATCAGTTAACTGGTTTGGAACGACTTAGCCGGTATGGATCAGGAACAGACAAACCAATCCAGTCATCATATTCCAAGTTATGAAAACTGATTAACCAGAAAAAGAGCATTTCTTAATCTCCTCAGTCTAAAATTATTTAATAACTATCACTGGAGAAAATTAAGTAACTATAGTTTCCTTACACATTTTCTGAAGGAGAGTGAAAACTTTATGTGCATAGATAGAACAGGACCAAAAGCCTTGTCAAACAAAAAATGTATCAAGTGGATAGTTTTATACCATGTTTAAGTCAAAATTTACTACAAGAAATGTGGAAAAACTGGTAGCAGAAGAATAAAGTAGTAAAAGAATAAACACTATTTTAAAAAATTAAACATATTGGATGTATGGTTTTTAGGTCTTAAGACAGTATATGATTTTAAAAATGTATCAGAATACCACCTTTCCTAAATCTATAGTGTAACTTATGCTACAGCTAAAGAAGCTGCCCAGTCTACAAAGCAGTACTGCATGATAATTTGGATCAATTACTTGCAATTTGCATATTTTATTAAATATAAGTCTGTAAGTATATCTGTAAGATACATTTTATATACAGGTTAAATATACATGCTCTGTAAAGTCAGATGTAGGATATAATTACAATAGCATATATTATTTTATTATGTATATTATATTATAACAGCACAGATTTATGTGGCTGTTCATATAGACCTGAATTTCTGAAAATTAAGAACACGACACATAATAAAGTTTCTGCATTTCATTGCCTTAGATATTATTAGTATTAGTGCTGTTGTTATTATTATTATTATTATCATCATTATTGTTATGTTATTGTTGTTATTATTATTATTAGTGCTATAATTTTTTGGGAGTTTTCTAATGCTCTTTGCACAGAGTGAAAGCCAAGCTTTTAAAGCAAGGATAATGGCAGCTTCACCAGGATGAGATTTATCAGCTGACAAAGCCATCAAGGCAGCATGCTGCTGGCTGCACTCCAATTTCCCCACATACATATCACCGTCTGGTGTGTAAGTTAATAGCAGTCTGGACTTGCATCCTGCCCACTTCTCAGCCAGCTCTCTTCTTCCCCTGCAGCCACATCTTTAACTGGGGACTGTAATGAGATCTGGCCACCTGACACAGTAAGCCTCCTGTAACACAGCTTTGTTTTAAAACTTTCATGTCTACTACATTGCAGGTGTTGGGGATGAAACTTAATACACAATCAATGAAGGTACTAAGCCAAAAATATGCTGAGGTATCTATCTACCTGATGGAATATGTGGTTGTACTTATTTTTGAGAATGGATTCTTCAAATAAAACCAGATGCCTACACATTCCGAGTATATTTCCTCTCTAGCTATCATAAACTTTCAAACAATTAAAAATCAATATTTAGCATATTCATTACAACAATTGCTACAGAATTAGGCTTTCAAATATCCCATCTTTGGTACCAAGAGTGATACTGTATAATGCATTGGTTTGATGTACAACATCGAGTGCTATACTTTTCAATTACCAATGTGCCGTACTTATTAATTACCTGGTCAAAGCCAGGCTGGGTCACTGACATTCTCAAGCTGCTTTGGAACTGCTATTTAGTTATCTTTGTGAATGTGTGGGTCAAGTCAGAAAACAAATGTCACCATCCAAAACAGCCTGTGATTTGTAGAATATTTCAAGTTTCTGGAAAGAGGTGGTGATTGGTTCACTACTGAGCTGAACACTAATAAAGAAAGTAGTCAGTAAAGTACTAATGAAAGTACAGCCTAGAAGGTAGAACACCGGGCTGCAAAAAAGAAAAGCAATTCATTAGTGGTAGACTGTTCCATGAAGACTATTTCAACTCTTCAAAATGTTTTCCTAATGCATTTTGAAAATACTGCTTGACACTATTTTGTGGAAAAAAGCTCCATCGATGATAATAAAATGTGACAATTCTAGTAATTTTTAAAGTGGCAGTTTCAATTCATTAGTATGAAATGCATTTATGTAGTACTTGTTTTTATACTATTGTGGATGTATTTAATTGTTTGAAATGTATTTATTTTTAGGGAAAAACTCCTTGCGTAGAAAGCATTCAAGAAGCATATTGCACAATTTTCATTTTAATATACACCCATAAATACCACATTCAGACATATAATTTAAATGGAGTAAAGTACAATCTGTGGGATTACCAAGGTTTTACTACAAAAATCTTGATAAGGCTCTTTAATTTACGTAACAACTGAAAACTTATTTCTTTATGTTGAATTTTTGGTAGGAGATTTTATCAGTGCAATTTTTAATATTGCTGAACCTTTAAAACTAAGTTAATTCAGGCAATTACTTGGGTCCTCATGTAGAAAAATTGAAATCAAAACTTATGACAGTCGAGAAATCATCCTGTTGTAACACCAAGTAAATATATTGAAGGTTTAACCAAAGAATCAGTCAGAACAAGAGGGCATATTGGAAAATCATCCCAATATATCAGTGGGACAGTAGCCTACTATAAGGTATATTGCAATTTTAGACACTGATTTGAAGATTCTAAACTCATATCAACATCGAAAGCTTTAAAATAACTTCTAGCACTGGCAGGTACATTTTAAAAGCAGAATCATGAAATTTCAACAGTTTAACCTCCTGGAAACTCATATGTTCATAAAAGACTATATTCTTGGTTTACATATTTGTGGCAGCAATCCAAAAAAGGCAAAACATAGCATTAAAAACATCTCTTCTATTTTAACTAAACTCCTACTGGCCTCCAGAAATATTACTTGTGTTCTTAATTGTTTCCTTACTTAGCATATGCTGGAGCCACCCAGTATGGATTTTCCTCTGCTTCCTTCGCGTGACGTAAAATGGCCTCTCGAGGGTTGCTGTCATCTGTCTTGTCCAGGGCAATGTTCTTGACTATATATGATGACAGGGTGACCCCGTGAGTCCCAACACGGCCACCGCGACCTGTGGCATGAAGAGAAAAATATTTAAGAAATATGCAGAGCCTGCAACAGTGACCTGATACAAAGAGGTTATTAAATGTTATAGGAAGGGTTTAACTTACAGCTGCATTAGGTGGGTGTTTTACTGATTATGTAATTCAAAGCAAGCCATTGTAATTACTAATTTTTTACTGGCAAGCACTCCAATGAGACATCAATGTCCTAAAGTGCTGGACACTGCTCATACATCTACGGACCAGTCACTACCCAAAAAATGCAAATCCAAACGAGTGTAGAACCAAAGCATGATGACCCCTTTGGCATATGACAGTCCAAAACAATCATGCCTAGATTACCTGCTCCTGCTACTGGAGGTTCAGGTTTGTGAGACTTCATGGGGTCCAACCTATCCTTCTCCAGCTGTTTCCTCGTGCTTCGTTGTCGTGGTTCACGGAACATCGGAAGCGCATGGGCTGAAGGGTCACAGTTTGCAGAAAATTACGTGTTAGAAAGTCTATTTTCTTTTTAACATTTTAAATACAAATAGTTGGATTCTTTCTTGCAATGGAAAAGGTGGCAGGAGCAGCCTCCTGGTAATCCCATATCCAAACAGTGGTTTACTGAGATTCAGGGGTTTCCTTCTGCTGAATTTTTCAAAGATGAAAACAGTCAGATATCAGGGTTCTTTCAGGCAGGAGCCTCTCATCTGAAATACTGTTCGCACAGTTTATGCATATTTCATTCATACCTCTGTCATTCAGTTCTCAACATTAGCATTGTGACCAACCAGCCACTCTTTTCTGAACTTCCCATGTTTCTTCAGCTTTCTCATATTCTAAGAGCATGACAAGGTGCTTGATACATTTTTGGATATTACAAAGAGTGGAGTGGAAACCCCTCAATGATTCCAAGTGTAATTTCATGTGTATGAAGTCACAATAATGTTCTTTCTTAAATAATAAGATTAATCACCATTGGAAAAATATAACTGACAGTCTGGCTAAATTATCAGGATTTAGAACTTCTATTTCCTCATGAAAGGGCTATCTTCAACCACAGAAATGGCTTTGAGCCATTCAGACAAGGGACTCATTTGTCAGCAACAGAGAAACATCATGTTAATAGACACGATTTTCTTGCAGCGAGGTTTAGATCTCACGTGCAGGTGTGCCCCCAGAATGTGGGAAATTGTGTAGTGGTCAAATGATCCAATAAAGACAAAAAATAACCAAACAAATCTTAAATTTAGGAACATCATCTCTATATTGAATAAAGAAACCATCAGGGCACATTCAGGTACCTTTCAGCTTGAGTTTTCAGCTTATTTCTGTAAGCCTGTTCAATTTATTAGACTAAGTGAAGTCACAGTCACGTGACACGCGGCAGATCTTTAGAAACAAATGTTTAAGTTTTATTTTTGCGGATTTCATTAAGTATGAAATGCCAGGGACAACTTTCTGGCAAGCACTAAGCTTGATCAGTTTCCACTGAGCATCTGAGGTGACCAATGCACATATCCAAGCCTTTGCCTCTTGTGGAGTCAAGGTTGTTTAAGGGAAAAGCAGGTTGTGTATTCTTGTGTTTTAAAAGTGACACTTAATCCCTTAAAACAACATTCCTGCATTTTAAGTAGCCATTACAGGCAATTCTGATATTAAAAACCAACAAGAAGTCTGAAGGGAAAAAAAAAAAAAGAAGGAAAAGAAAGGGAGAAGAAAAAAAGGGGGAGATCTTCAAGTCTTCCCAGTTCTATCTGTAAACTTAAAAGACAGACATCTAACCTCTGAAAAGTTTCCAAAGTACGCAAAAAAATTAAAAATTTGCTAAGCAAATCCTTACAACATATTTCTGCATTGCTGTATATGGAAGCATCCTTGTTTAGTTTCAAAATGATGTAGAAGAAACAGTTAATCAGCTAGAACTCAGTGAAAAAATCCCAACAATTTGCATAACTGGGACCTGTATCTTTCAATGACGTTTATAAATGCCATTGAACACAAAAGTTCCACTGGATTTTAAGCACAATTTTCTTTAAAGAAATCACAGAAGTTCTTTCGAGTATAAACAATAATGACAGTGCACACAAAGCATTACAGTGAAAGATGTTGTCAGGATGGATTAAGAGCCATGAATCCATCCAATGAAGATAAATACCCCTGATCTTTGGCAGTTGCTACTTAAGCTTACCCCAAAAACTGGAGTTGGACATCTGCAGCAGTAAGGTAGGTTGGAGACAACTGTGGCTGGAAAGTGCCCAAGATGGGAATCCAGAACCAAAGTGCCTTGATATGGGTCTAGTTACCAAAACTGCCCAAATCTTCTCATTCTAAACCTCTTTTTGTTTATTATGCTGCCAAACAACTTGATTGTTCTAGAGCAATGGTTTTAGTATGTGTAAAACCAAGACTACTAGAAATCAGAGCTGAACACCCTGTAACTGGAAGAAGATGAAGAGAAGCAAGACACCACAACCATGTGACTGTTCTCATTTCACATGAGGAAACACTACATAGGGCAATGCTAACGGGGATGGTCAAGATCTCTCAGTTAATCCCCTCATTCCACTGTAAAATTTGTCATTGGGAAAAGGCAGATCATTAAACATTTTATAGTAGCAATGATAACTATTTCTTATGTGTCAGTGATCATTACAACAAACATAAGGTCTTCAAAACCCCTGAGGCTAGGGATAGTTAAATAGTTATTTAAAACCCTGTATGACTTGAGTAAGTTATAATTTTGAAAAATCACTTGGTACTTGCTCAAGACCTATCTCTCATCTTTGATTTTGTCACTGGTACTGCAAAGTGGCAAAACTCTTCCTAAACCCATCTGCACTCCACAATTAAGTTATGGAAAACTGAAGATTTAAAAAAGCTCCAAAATCTTGGAGGCTTTCAGGAGCACCACAATCAAAAACCCAACCATTATTAACAACTTTACTGAACATACAGATTAGATATACCTTTCTGGTTGTGCAAAGCTATAAAAAATTTGTATGAAGCACCAATATATGACACCAATGATCAATGCTTAATGAAAGACTGATTTTTAGAGGAGGAAAAATAAAGCTAAACAATCTGCAAATAATTTCAAAGCTAAGAATGAGCTAAGGATGCTGCTACAAAGACATGTTTAAATTTCTTACGTGTTATAATGTAATCCTGTGTAAGAGTCTCTGCTTGTCTCTCTTTTCGTTTTGTTTTGACCACGCATAATTTTGCTCCCCTAGGAGGAAACAGAGCAGTTCAGTTAGTCTGTTTATATCAAACAGAAACCAGTTTTTATTGAAGACAGTCTCAACAAAATTATACAGCACTCTAAATATTCATGAATGTGTGTATCTTCGCCTGTTCATGCTCACATGGAGTAGAGAGATTATAATGTTTCTGTTATAGAGCAGTTTATATGACATGAAGAAATAAGGGTGGAAGATTCATTTCACACTTCATTTGTCCATGGTACTTTAGTATGCTCATTGAAAGTGCTGCTCTCCAAACTTGGGCACTCATTTGCTCCTGATATTATTCTTCCTAAGCCGCAGAGCTGGCAGTTATCTAACCAGAGGTGTCTGTAACACTTAGGCAGGAAAGACTGCATAAGCCTGGCTGCAGCAAGGTTTATTTAAACCAGTGGTATTTTCCTCCTCATGGTAAATACCAGGAAACAAACCAGGCACTAAACTGTGCTAGGTCTCTGTGGTCCAAACAACGATGACCGACACTCTTGTTCTCTAAACTGCTAAAACCAGAAAAATGAAACTTATTTCTGTTAATCTTGTAAACCAGAGTTTATCTTCACATCCAAGTGCCCAGGTGACAGTAAGTATCTAGAAGATACAAACTGTAACACAGTTTGGTTTACGATGTGAGCAAAACAAAGATGGCACATACATGGGAAGAACACCTTATTTATCCTACTCAGTATCAATGAACTGTACATTTCCTCCCAGCTGACAGGAGGGAAGCATGTCCCAGTTCTCCAGACAATCCAGATGGCAAAAGACAATTAATTGCAAAACAAGTATTTATAGGCTACTTAGGCCCGCTTCATCTTAGGCTGGCAAGTCACGGTCTGATAAATCAGTACCACCTTTGCCTTAGATGTACAGGCAAAATCCTCATGTGATAAGTGAGGGTGGTGGAGAAGACTAGAAGGAAGGTGGAGATGTACTTCTTTGCGTTGCACCTTGTCAAACCAGCAATGAAGTCTGATGCTTCTAAAAAAGATTTTTACTTCAGGAAGAAAATATGCATTAAAAAAACATGACTAAATGCAATAAATACTCATTCAGTAACACTTCCTTGGCAACCTCCAAGAAACAGGATGAGAAGGTGGTTGTTCTTACTGCAGATTTCATGCAATTAAATAATGAAAGCATTTGTAAATTCAGGTAGAAGAGCCAGAATACTGCAACAGGAAAAGCCCAGAGGAAAAAGTGCCACTCTTCATAAGCAAACATTTTGGGGTTTTTTTTCCCTTTCTACTGTTGCTGAATAAGTACAACTCTGCAGAACAAATGTTACTAAACCAGTTTTTCTCATCCCTTAGTATAGTCATTGAATCACAGAATCAGGCTAAATTTGAGAAAACAACCATAATAAAACACGATTACATACCTCTGGCTTTTGACAGGATCATAGTACACTTTGGCTAAACCATTCCCAGTACCAACCATGATCTGGTTCAGCTTGGGATGCCAAAGGCAACGCACAACACTCTGAAATACAGTGAGATATTGACAGTTAGTTGGTCACTCATCTGGATCTTGGAATTAATATTTGGCTTGTCAAAGAGTGCATCCCACTGTAGCAGGATAAAGCTTAAGCACATGAACGAGCATGTGAATATGTGAATGAGTAACTCCAGAGTAGAACACAATGTAAAAGGAGTGACAACACCAGGATGTAGGCAGGGAAGGAAGTGTAAATTGGTGACAGTGTGAGAACCAGTGGTTTCCACAGACTATCTACTGTCATGATCTTCATCGGCACAATGGAATAAAAAATTAAAGAGGATCTGAAGGGGAACAATTAAGTGCTTCATACATGATACAGCGACTCAGGCCTTCATGACTTTTGTATTCTTATTTTTAATTCTTAATTCTTCCACTTCATTCATCACTTTATCTGTTTTTTCCCTTCTTGTCATACACTGCTGACCTTTCACTTGCTGACTGCAAAAACGGAAGAGATGCTGATTTTCACTCTTGCCTCTTTCTTCCTTACAACACTAAGAACGTGGTATTTGAAGCTAATGTCTCACAGTACTGTAACCCTTCTGGTCAGTGCCGAAACTCATTTTCAGACATTAAGAGTATTGTTCTACATGTGACTTTGAATCTCCATGTGAGTACTGTTTTCAGTCTGATTCAGCAGGCCAGCACAGAAACTCTTAAGACTCAAACTTGTGACTCCAGAGAGCCAAAGTGGGCACAATCTGCCACAAAGGACAACACATCTCATCAAAAACACAAAAAAAAGTATCTATTTTTGATGGACAGTAAGTCCTTAAATGGATATTGTCCAAGGCTGAAGTTGGTTTGTGCCACTTACGTAATAAATGTATCCAGAGCTAGCAATATGCATTATCCTGTCAGCAACGCTCCCTTTTCTAGCCTTCCCTTTCTTCTCCCTTCACTTCCCATTCCATGTTCCATACAATTTCTGGTTTGGTCCAGACTCCATTTTTTTGATTCCAGGAGGCACATAACATTAAAAATATTGAACAAATTCTGAAGCTTATTCAGACATCATGAATCAGAACTTCATTTTACCACAAGACGATGCATGAGACTCTCCTGAGCTGTTTTTTCTGCTTTGTGTTCTCTTTTAAGAAGAAAAACCAAGTGAGATGAAGTTTCATTAATCCAACAGTCACTCTTTACAAGGTTCCCCAGCAAAACATCCTCCTTCTACATAAAACATACAACATTACACCTTCCCATTTACTTACAGGTACAAAGAAACCTAGTTTGCTTATTACAAGACAACTACAGCATTTTTAGAGGCAAATCTGAGGTACACAATACAGGGTTGCTAATAAGTTGATTGATTTAAGTAAGAGTCTTACATACTGTTATATAATATTCAAAATGCTAAAGTAATTCAAACACCAAAGCTAGTAACAAGTATTGAAGGTCAAAGGTGGGTGGCCTTTTCTTTTATTAATATTTATTGCATGTGGTTAGCCAGCCTTTTTAAACTCTGTAGTTAATGTGGTTCTCCACTTTCTTGTGTCAAGTAAATGTATTTTATAGCATGGTAGTGGATACCAGCCAACAAAAACAAGCCTGAGACAGTGTGGCTCAGCACTGATGGGGTTTGCTGAGTTTCTAACTTGTCAAACATGCACAGCACTCTTAAAACTACCATGGCACGTGCTACAGAGCAGGCAAAAGAAACTGCCATTAAATGTAGCCCTATAAATCTTCTGAAACCATAAAATGTTCCCAGAATATAACTTGTTAAAAACTAAACAAACTCAAGCTCTGAACATGCAAGTAATTTTATTAAGCCACTGGCATATAAAGCTACTTTATAAGAAATAATAAAAAATACTTCTGTGGTTTTCAGATTATTTTAGAAATTGACAATACTTCAAAAATACCAAAATACTGAATCTCTAACTATATCCTAAAAAATTTTCCCAATCATATAATCCTAAAGACAACTGTACAACAAATGGATCATTGTAGGCTATGTCTTAACACTGGGAGGGAAGGGTAAGGAAAATCTTTATCACACAAAAATAATTAACACTTAAAGAGCATTTGTTCTTTGATGCCTCTAACTTCTCAACAGTTTCCACCTAGAATAACTCAGGAAGACACCTTTATCACTGGAAATGCCACATACCAAATTCCATCTCAAAGAAGGTCCTACCTCCCAGATCTCCAGGAAAGTAAGTATGTTAATTGCAGCCAAAGAAGTGTTTCCCTGCCTTTGCATACATGTGCGTGTAGGTAAATGCCCACCTACTGATAGTGAATTTTACACAACTCTAGAATGGTTGCAGTTGGAAGAGAGCTCCGGAGATGACTAATTGAACCATCCTGCTCCAAGCATGGTCAGACACTACAGACAGCTCAGGATGTCATCCTGTTTGGCTTTTAGTATTTCCCGGGATGGAGACTTGACAGCCTCTTTCAGCAACCTGTTTCAGTGTACAACCAGCTCTATTATTAAAAAAAACCCAAAAACCCAACCACAAACCCCAAATCATTTTCTTCCATTTAAAACAAGAAAAATCTATGTAGATTCTGAAAATAAAAAAAATTCCAGGTCATAGCTTAGCAAATGGAAAATGTCTTGTAACAAATAACAATGCTAAAATGCAGAATGTATCATCACACAAACATCTTCAACATTTGAAAAAAATATTTCAGTGATGGCTGAATGTTTTGGACGCTATGTTTTTGGAGCATAAAGTCCTGGAAGCCTGTCATAAAAATCCTTAGAATAATTATTCCATAGATTGATGTGGCTAGCTTTGTGATCATAAGAAAATTACAAAAGATAATTACTAGTAACAATTTAAAAGTTGTTTTGTACTTTTGCTATGGCAAAAGCATTAAGTTCTTCAAATTAAATCAATCTGAAAAGTCTTTGGCAATGTCTACTGCATATACAAACACAGTAGCTTGCATTGGGAAATACTGGGAAAACATTGTGAAAATATTTTTGTGAAGACAGACAGGGAAAATATTAAAAATGTTACCCAAAAGAGAAACACTCCAAATTGACCTTCTTGATTCTCACTGTGAAAGAGGTTAGAACAGATTCAGTGGGTGTCATTGTCAGTAGGTAGCTCTGGGGTTCTTCCCAAATAGTCTCACCCCTATCAAGCTGTTCTCACCTCTGTGTTTCCCTTTGAATCATATAAGCAGAGCTGTTGCTGCAGATAAACAGTAAAGAACACCAAATAATTTTTCTGTCAGGTTATTCTCCATCTAGGTGAGCTCACTAGGCAACTACACGCATGGTTTTCCTGGTACTGAGCAAGTAATAGTGCTTTGACAGGAGTTAACAGCAGTGTCTCTAAATGTGAAACTAAAGCCTCATTTTCTGTAACACAGAAGGGGATATTTATTCTGGCCTAGGAATACACCCCTGTGTTTAACAGGCACAGTGAAGAATAACCAAAGCAGATCTGTCAGCAAGCAAAAGCTAATTACCTCAACTGAAACTGTCCAGAGCACTTGGGCAACACCCCGACAGGAGTAAACAACACAGAGAGGGCATTTTACAAGGTCAGCAAGAAAAGATTTAAATGATTTGAATGATTTGTGGCATAGGAGTGGAAAATTTACCCTCTAAGATTAAACCATGAAGCTGGTAAGGTCATGAAACTACAGACCGATGTCAAGGACTGGAAGAATTTTCCTGGATCTTTGCTCATAAAGATGGTTCCAGATTGCAGCAGCTAAGGCAAAATTCAGTTCCCTGGCCCACACTTCAGATAAAAACGCTCAATTTTAGAGTGTGGATAGCACTGACCCAGGATGGGAAGTGCAGTCTCAGAGGGGTCAGTACAGGTTGGAGGCAGGAAAGAAAGGTTAATAATTTCTAGTAAGAGGGAGTATGAATGGTTAGAGATCACACATTGGCAGTGATTATCTGGATTGTGAGAAGCTTCGGAGAGGACGCACTGTGATGAAACATATAAAGAAAAAACCATGAATGAGCTAATGCAGCAAGTATTCCTAGTTCCTATGAATTGTTGAGTACATATCATTTTCATAAAAAATGTTACATCTTAGACCTAAAAGACTTTTCCGCAGCATTCCAGAGCCTGAGCAGTCACTTAATCTTACTAATATCTTTTGAGTCTACCAAAATGTGAGGTTGCCCATTATGTAACAAGATAACAAGAACATATATAAAGAATGACTCCTGAATGCATTATTCACCTCTATCCTCTTTTACTCTGCTGCAAAAGATTTAGGGAAGATTCAGGTTTCTGTCGATCACTGCCTTCTTGCATTCCTGTTCTAACATTTTATGTGTCTATGATCTGATCTTGTACAAAAGCATTGATTTTTTTTTTACTTGGTGCATTTCAGCTGAGATCCAACAAAATCTCACTAACTTTTTATGTAAACAAGCCCCATGATAACAGTTAATCCTTTTCTGTTAGCAAAATTTTATTAAACAGACACGTATGTGTGTACACATATGGAGGTCATAATGGCAACAAGACTGGCACGATAATGGTCTCACCATTTTCCAAAAAATGCCAAGAATTTTCATATTTTTGACATAAATAGGAATCACAAAACACTGCTAGAGCACTTAGGTCAACAGGACTATATTCTCTCCTCGCTATTGCAAAATGAAAAGTAGATTAGAGGGGCCATATTTTACAGTGATATTTTAATTTCTTTTCCCTCCATCAGGAGGTCTTAGTACTTCTCAGTCAGGCACTGTTTTCTTTGGAAACTACCCTTTCCCCCTAAAGACAGTTAAGTTTTAAGGTTAAGTACCATGCAGTTATCTTTGAAAATTAACATTTCACGTAAAGTGTATTTTCAGATAACGCATGATAATGTATCAGCTTTTTCAAGTTCATTAGTAAATCTTCTCCTACCACGCAGGGAAGAGGAAAGAAAAACATGTTTCCATATCAGTTATGCACTCTTGGAATAAATATTTTCCATTTTTCTTTCTTTTCACTTCAGGTACACACTTTCACTCTTCTCTGATTGTTCTTGACGTTCAACTGGCTTATACATTTGCTCCAAAACACCAGATATGACTAATCAGTTAAGAGCAGCTATCAGACTTTTAGACTAAGTTCACTAAATTAATGTCTCCTCCCACAGATATTAGTGCAAACTATTTAAATGACGACACTGACAACAAATCTGCTTTGCAGACTGCATCTAGCTACTTCCATCCCTACATGAAACTACCCTGAGAAGGTGGAAATCTCTACTGAATGATGCTGACATACAGCTAATATTCCTACTTTCTCTGTGCTGAATGTGCAGCCAACATTCCACCTGTAAACAGGGAAAACCAAAAGTGACCTTCCAAATAGCCACTAGAAAAAAATACTGCTAATCCCAGATAAACATTGAAAATGGAAAGGAAACATGCTAATCCTAAGTTTTCACACATCTCTAACCTATGAAGCAAGAATTCATGAGCCTTTGATGTTTCTTTAAAAGCATTACAATTTAGATGAAGTTCAGTAACTCCATGGTGAAGTTGCTGATGTTTTGACAGTTGTTGGGAAATCAGGTGCAAGTAAGAGAGCGTAGGCATCGCTCTCAGCTAGCACAAGCCTTTCATAGAGTGGCAGGCTTTTCTCTTGTAAATTGCCTAAAGTTATAAATCCTTAAATCAATATAAATGAATGCAAAAGTAACCCATTATCTCCTAGTTTGCTATTGGCAAGGTCAGAAAATGAGAGATTAAATGTTCCAGCACTTTAGTGGAAGACAATAAACACCCACGGAGGGAAGTGAAGAGTTTAGGTGGGACTTGTTTCATCGAACTTAACATGTCTGCACTTCTAATCTTTGGAGACCTATTCTTTAAATGTCTACAAATGTCTCCCTTTATAGTTAACAGAGAGAAATAAGCATTTTACAGTGGACTTCAACTAACTATTTTAGAGATCTATTTTAGGATGAGATAAAATCACAGTCCGTTTATGTTTATTTTTCTCTGTTGATTAGAAAAGGAGTCTAGGGTGACTGGATCAGCTGTAGACATCTATATTTGGTCAGGTGAATCCCTACGGCCTACAGTGGCCAAAATAGCTATAAAAGAAAAACAGGAGGATCTATAATACAGCATGTTGTGCTACTTAGGTAAAACTCCACAGTTCAAGATAAAGAATCCTGGTACCCATATTGAATACTCCTACTGCAGAAAGAATATACCAGATACGAACCTCTAAAACTGCCCAACAAATCTTGAAAACTTTAACTTCAAAGATCAGGTCTAGCTCTGGAGATACTAAAAACTGAATAGGGGTTAAACAGAAAAAACTCTGTTTGCCCTTATTGCTTACCCCTTTCCTAACCTACAATACAATAAATAATTCCTCAGAATCTGTTCTGAAGCTATACAATAAAAAAAGTGAAAGCAAGGGCTGCTGCCCTAAGAAAATATTTGTAGTCAGGAGAAGAAAAGCTTAAACAAACCTTCTCTCTTTCCTATGTGCAAGCTTTGCTTCAGTGGCTGTGACGGTATGTGATGGGCTCTGTTTGAACAGCGCTGCTTGGATTCGCTGCACTTGGCTGTCCAGGCAGTCAGACAAGTGACATGTCAGCAGGGAAGACAGCAAACAGGTAAAATGACATTATGACCGTGGTCATGGATTCTGTAAGGACAGGTGACTCCAGCAGTCACTAAGTGGGGCTGTTCTGACTGAACTGAGTATTTATCTTAAATGTAATCACTACAAATTCCAGTCTTTCTGAAAAAAACCTTGCCTGTCAAAATCAGTGCAAGTGTGCGTGCAACTAGTTTATTTAGCACATCTATTCTCTCTTTTCTCCTATAAAACTACATGTTTATAGTGAAGAACTGCAGCATCTTAAATGCACAGAGCTCAAAATGTAATAAATAATTCTACTTAGGAAGCTTATAATAAAAAGCAATTGCCTTCCAAATTAACATCATCTGTTACCTAAGCCTACATTACATTTGTATTTGAGAGGGGTAAGCAATTTCAAACTCAGGCTGGATAGAGGGATGAAATCTCAGTGTGGCCTTTTAGCTTTATCTTCCATAGTTCTAGGACTTTCACATTAAGTCCTTCTGACTTTATCAATATGTCTTCCCATAAGAGAAGGGAAATGTACAAAGTTATTTCAGGAAAACACCTCCATTTATTTAATAGAGTTTATATGTCTGTGAATAAAACATCAAATGTTTAGATGCCAACTGCTGAAGACAGCTTCCCACTACCACAAGATTGTTCCCCATCCCTGTTTGGTTACTATGGCTTTTAAACAACTTCTGTAATTTGGAAAGATATTAAAGCAGGGGCTCTCAAGCTTTTCCATTTTATAATAAAGGTGTGGAACCATTTATAAACTTCAAATATTTAGGCTGCTGTGCAGTGGATACAAATCTAGTCTTTGTATAAATTTTCACATACTTGTTTTATGTGGCTCACAGTTTTCAGGGACCAAAAAAACCTGCCACTTTTTATTTTATACATCCCAGCGAGAATGCACACACTACTTGAGAAAAGAGAGGAAAATGAATCAAAATATACTAAAAATCTCATGATGAGGAAAGATTCATATGCATTCTAATTTACAGGTAGTAGAGTATCCCCTTCCTGTCTCAAAGATCACAATGCTTTAACAGAAAACGCTTCTCTCACGCATACTCCGTGAAGTTCAGAAACAGGCCCTAAGGACTTGTAAGCAAGCATTTCAACACATTTTCACCCAAGTTAACAAGCAATCTCTCTCCAATTCTAAGCAACTGGAATTTAAAGAAAAAAAATCAGAAACTCGGTATTTCAATCTGTAGACAATAGCAATCTTATCTCCAGAAATACCATCATTTCTACACAATAATCAAAGATCCTTGATAATGATGGTTGGAATGCAGGATGGAAAGTAAAAGCCACCAATAAAGTTAGCTTTATAAGGAAATGCTTTAATACAGATAGTTCTTTCCTTCTTCTACTGTTATCTTGATTTCTCTGCAGATGATCTCCATGAAACATTAGGTACATTAACCACCCGCTGCCCTCCAATAACTACAGAATTTCTGCCTTTAGAATCACAGAGAGGCAGTGCTGCTCAGAGGCCATATCAATTCCCAGTGCACACTCTGTAATCTCTTTTCACTGCTGTCTTAGAGCACAGTGGTGATACAATACCCATCTACCTGGCTTGCCATGCTGCTCTACCTGGAAAAGGCTCGTCTGCCTCTGGGAAGCACCAGAAGAGGGGATAAAACTGTGGAACTCTTAAAAGTGCTGTATTTTAAACAACAATAAAAAAGTTAAATAACAGATTTAGAAGTGTGCCATTTTCAAATGTCTGCCAAGCTGAATAACAAACTCTTCCACCTTGTTCCTTCTTTCAAGCAAAAATAAAGTTAACACTTACGTGTTCATACTACGCATGCTCCGATTTTTAAAAAGGCTGCACACATAATAAAAATGTACTAATATTGTATTTTAAAATCTACTATAAATCCCAATTGCAAAACTCTTCATGTTCAAGATTTCCCTGGAGCTCTTCCAAGGAAAAGAGCCAACTACAATAAATAAGGTGGGAGGTTAGGGAGTATCTACAATGTAGTGACCTGCTATCATTAGACTTAAAATACTCTTGAGAATACAGTAGTGGAGGAAAGAATACTAATGTTTTTCCCTTGTGAAACATGACTTAGAAAGTGTGTGGAAATATTCAATAGAAAAGGGACCAGAAATGGATAAAACTTACAATTTTCTATGAAGAAACCAGAAATACCCTAAAAATATTTTCAGGGGCCAATATTTTAAAGAAGGATTTCAATATAGAAAACATGGATAACAATGCTGTACCACTCACCTTTCAAGGTATAGCTATAAAATATATTTTTACAAGTGCATGGAGCCACTGAACAATACTATCCTCTTTGGATGAATAAAAAAGTTACTTAATCAAGGTGGCAACCTTGTAAATGCAACGTCGGGCATTTTCAAACACCTGGTCAGTTAAAATTACAGCCACATTTTCATCTCCATATATCATAAAACTAAGGTAGATAACCTTCACGTACACTTCCACTACCTGTTACAGGTACAAAACCCTCACAGTTTATTACTCTTGCATACCTCAAACCTCTAGTGACAACTCCCCTAAAATAAAGCACATTCTGCCTCAGGATACAGAAAGGGAAGGACCCCATTGTCCTTATATATATATATGGAAGCAGAAAATAAAAATTGACAGGTTACTACACTATAAAAGAAAACACATTCCTATGATTCACCTCTTAAACTAGATTTTTTTGTTCACTTTAAAAAACACATAAATTTACTGGGCCTTAAATATTGTATTAACTTACCTATTGTAGAAAATATGAATTTTCCTTTTAAATAAAATAAATGGCTTTTTAAAAAAAAAAAGCCAAAACAAAACAGAAGTCGCATGATGATCTCTTCCAGAAGTTAAAAGGATTTCTTTTTCTTAAATTTTAAAGCTTTAAATCTTAGTGAAATGGGCCACAGTGGAAAAGCCCTTTACTATATTACTGCACCTTATAAATAAAAAACGATATTGTTTAAGGTCAAGAGAAATACTGCAATCCTACATCAACCATACCTAAAGGATGCTGGAAGGTTCATATTCCTTATTCCTTCTTTCCTTTTCAATCTTTCTTCTAAAAAGAAGTTTTATTTATAGCTTGTCTCAGAAGACCTTCCTGAAACATCCCTTAGAGGTATTTTCGTAAGTATTTATTAATTTAACTTTTGCTTATATTTGAGAAACTAAGAAAATACTGAAGAATCCTCCTAACAGAAATAGGTTTCCCAAAATAATAATAAATCTATGTTTTTGGTTTGTTGCTTATCTACAAAAATCTGTGGGATATTTTAAAAACCTGCACATCTTGTTTTATAATGTACACAAACTCATCATCCTGGCTCATTTTTAAATTAAATTATTACTTAAATTTTCATCAAAAATCAGCAATTTCTGTAAGTATACAACTTCTTTTCTTTTTTATATTTCTTTCTCAGTGCCCATTCTTGCTTGGCAGTAACGGGGTGTAATACTTGTCCTTTCCATATGGGGAAAATGAGTACTCTACTGCTGCCAAGATCAATCTTGTCTGTCATAAGGATAACTACCGGGTGATCTGTTGGAAGTAGCCAAATGAATGACAGACATATGAGAGTGATTCAAGTGCCTATCCACAGCTATTTTAAATTAAACTGGCACTGGGGGAAATGTTGTGTACCAAATTCTTTTTCCCATACAGGTATTTATAACTTTCCCATGAAGCTCTCATGCTTGCATAACCAAAGCAAGAATTAAGAATAAACTCCCCCTGGCTTTCACCTGGCAGTGAAATCTCCCTTCTCTTCAAGAATGCATATCCTAAAGGTGAGACCTCATTCCATAGCAGCTACAGGTCTTCCTGCCTCTCATACTACCCGATGAAAATGGCCTCTGAGTTTCTGGACATAAACTCTGTACCCCCGTATTCTGGTGGTACTGTTTCCTGCCGTCTGTTTAAGTCTCCTTATCCATGTAAACAGAGGGAAGAAAAGTTCAGCGCTGCCTTTGGCCAGTGTCCAACCCACGACGGTGCAATTGTAGGTATTTCAGATTAAATAAGCCTCTAACGCTCAAATTGAGAAAGTTTAATAAACGTATTTTATTGTGAACATTTGACGTGAGAGCGGAAGAACCCTTCATAAATAATACAGTCAAGATAGATGAGAAAGAGACAGAAAAACCATGAAAAGGCTGCACATTCATGACAGGATTTTTTCAAGTTCCATCAAAAAGAGGGAATTCTGTAGAGTTTAGTAAACATAACCATTGTCACAGTACAAAGCCCTCAAAATCTCCAATTGTACCTGTACGCACTGAGCCAGACCAAGGCTGGGGTACTGCACACAGAGCATCAGCTTTTTTATGAGAGTGGGACAGGCAGGAGCTCCCATTTTGAAGTAATTTTGATGTAATCTGCAGTAAGTAAAGGACTCTGCCATAATCCGCAGCATGGCTGATTTCCCTCCTTGATAAACTCATGGAAAAAAAAATCCACTGAGTGCTATTAACTGCAAAATTCCCTACCTGCATCAAGATGCAGTCACTGCACTGAAAACAGCAGTCACTGGAAGCAGAAAGGATGGTCAGAGAAGCACCAATAGTTTTGTGTTTGTCCTGTTCACACCTCCTCCAGCTACTGGCCAGAGACAGAGCCCATGGTCTCCAGCTCTTTCAACATTAGTTTTCTCTAAAAAGTATTGCTACTTATCTCAGAAGCTTGACTTCTACAAAAGTCCCACTGCCTACATAGTGGGATGGTATTCAGGAGTGGAAACAACACCACAGCTGTTTAAGCACAGATTCTGGCTGAGAAAAAAAACAAAAAAAACCACTAATACAAGAGAAAAAATGCAAATTAATATTCTATACCCAGCCACAACAGCAGAAACTAATCAGAATGTTAGTCCATTAGTAAAACCACAAGGTTTCACTCCAGCAGCTACAAAACAGTAATGGATTTTCCCATGAAAACTTGAAAGAAAAGGTGAAAAAAGGTTGGTGTGGTATGATGGAAAGGAATGCCAGACACAGCTTTGGTCAAACATTCCCATTAAATATTTTCTCATTACCCACTAAGTTCACTCACAGGCCAATTTCACTGGCTATTTACCAAGGAGGTTTAAGATAATGTTTACTGCTCTTTACTGCTTTTCAATTTTCTAGGCTTGCTGGCATTTCCCTTTTAAAAATCCTTGTGAAATTAAAGAAGTAACACATGAATAGTTTATACGTTTTCTTCACAGTAGATTTTCTGTTATTCTGATTATATACATTCTACCACTAAAACGGTATATAATGGCCTTCAAAAAGTCTTACTATTTCAATTTTATACTGGAAATAAATTACTAAAGATGTCTTTTTTCTTTAGCAATATGGACTAAATCTAACTGAAATCACTGAAATTATTTCATTGGGAATGAGAGCAGATCAGGCTCTTTGCAGAGAGAGATACTGGTGCATATGTGCTTTTATTACACATAAAGCATAGCATAACTTCAGCTCTGCAATGCCTAAATGAACCCAAAATAGAAAGAGTAAAATTATGTATTTCAGCACTAGGTAGCATGAAAAATGTAAAGAAGTAAAACACTTAGTTGCAGAAAACAAACTGAAGTTTGTGTTTAACATTTTGTGTTTAACTACACGAATGCTAAATGCTAACTGCTATTTTTGAGAGTATAAGGAAAAAATGGAAACTAGGAAAGCAGGCAGTTGAAAGAAATTACTGCACTGCTGAAAAAAATGCTTTGATAAACTACACACAAGATATTAATCTCCCAGTTTACAGACCAATGATCTTTCCAACAAGCACCATTTACTGCTTACAAAAAAAAAAAGCCAGCTTCTTGAAAATTCATTTGCTTTTAGCATGCCTTTATGCATTTATATTTCATCAAATACAGTCATTCGAGAAGAACAAGTAAAGAACACTAATGAAAAAGCCAAAAGATACAAACAGTGGAAAGACCTTGAAAAAATATACTGCTTTTATTTTGTAAGACCACTTCTAGGAATTTTTCTTCTTTTAGATTCAGATTGATGTGCTAAACTGTGTTTTCCTTACATATGTAAAGTCGTAAGCTAGACAGACTTGTTGTACAGGTGTTGATAGTGCTGACTCACTGAAAATTATGTCATAAGACCAGTATTTGTCTCAATTCTTCACCTATTATTTCCATTATTTTCATTTCCACTATATGCAAAGCAGTAGAATGACAGTCTTAAATTTTATAATTAAAAATGAAGAAAACCAGCACCATTAAAACTCTACAGACCAAAGTGATTTACTACAGTCTTAAAAAGAACCATATAAATATCAGCACCTATACAAATTTATAGTATAAAATTAAGAAGCTGCATAGATTTGTACACATACTTAAAATTTTACTGTATTAGTGGCCCCAATTAAGTTGCTTATTGACAGTTTCCTACTGTTGCATTTTTAAGCAAAGAACAGAAATTTAGCTCTCAATTCTGAGGAAACTGAGAGCAAATTGATCTTTTGTGGACTTCCCTGTAGCACTATCTAACTTAGCAGGTAAACAGACCCTTTATTTCCAAGAACTACAAGACAAAGTTAACAAATGAAAATAATATTTTCTTTGAATGCAAAAAAACTAGATTGGTGAGCAGTATTTCTCACTATTTAAGTGTTTTTGAACATACAGGATCCACCATTGACAAGCTCCTCCTTCTTGCTGTCTTAGAGCTAAGTGAAGTCTCCGCACACTGTTACTGATGTAACCACTACTAAAAGGAGATGCCATCATGATCACCTCCAAACACTCAGGTCTAAGGAGTTCAAATTCATTGTGAATGTAATTAAGAAACTATTTTGTTTCCTGTGCCCATTGACAGGAGAGCTCCTACAAAAATCTACTTCTTGCACTTTATCTTAGGTAGCTGTTTTCCTTTTTTCTGTCATGAAATTTCAGGGGAGATACTGAAGCATTCATGTTTTCTCTCAGAAAAAGGTTATAAATACTTGGTTATAAGGCTTGCATCAGAAAATAAAAATCCTGTAGAAGTCTCGTGAGTTAAGTTTGGTTGATGGTTTGGTATGTTCCACAGGAGAAAAATATAAAAGCCAATTTCTGCTGTATTTGGAGAAATCCTTTAGTACTAAGTAAAACTTCCAAAGTCACATAAAACCTCTTTGTATTTAGATTATGTTTAAGATGAAAACAGCTGTTTTTCTGCTGTAGGAAAAAACATGTGTTTTCTGCTTCAATAAGAATTCTACATTTTTAATTTGCAAGATGGCTGCCACTAAAATTATAGATATAACAAATCCATCTGTAAGCAGATTTTATCTTGGGATGAACTAAAGGAGAAAGCAAGATTTGAAAAGAAAAGCAAATACAAAGGTGGATTCTGTATGAACAACATCCAGCAGAAGGAGGTTTGGCCTGTTGTGCTGGCTCAAAAAAAAGCGCAGAAGGAGGAAATGATATCCTGAAACAAAGTGGCAAAATTGCTAATCTGACATCCTGCAACAACTACAGGGACATAAGCATACATTGCCATACTTATCTGCGGCAATTCTGTTCTAATTTCACCCACTCCTGTTCGTTATCACTCATAAGCTTACTTGTATATCACAAGAGTAAAAAGATCTTTTCACCTATGGTATTGAGATTTTCCCCTCTGTAGGAGGGAATAGGTGGTCAGTTCAAGCCATACACAGACCTTTCTGTATTACAGGTTCACAGCTTTAGGTTTTTATAGTAACCAGTGGGAATGGTGTTTTTGATGGATTTCTTAATGATGCCTTCTTCTCATCCCAAATTGTTGTATTTAGACAAGTTAGGAACACATTCTAGAGTAACCATTAATCTTGTCTCATGCACAAAACGGAGTTTTGTCACAATAAGACATTTCATTACGGTAACTGGTGAAGTAAACAACATAAACATCTACATATTTTAGGATTTGTGTCTCGCTTTACAGATCTAGAAGGGTTCACAGAAGTCCTTGAGAAATGCAATGCAGGGAAGAACACCAGAGCATGGAAGTTCTACTGCTTAACACCTTGTCCTAGGATTTTTTTCTTTTTTAATTGAAACAAGAATAGCACCTATTCAGGTTACTCTAGCCCTATCTCTTAATCATGGAGTAGGAAAATCACAGTAGTGCTAGTAGGTAATTATTTGTATAAGGGAAAAGAAGCATATGAATATGATTTCATTCATATTTTGAAAGGATGACTAAACTAAAATACATACCGCATCTGTAACTTCTATCTCATACAGCTTCTGGAAGGTCTCACGATAAAAGAAAAACAGCTTCCCACTGCCACCACCTTTCTTAACAGACGTGCCTGTGACAAGGATTTTATCATCTGGGCTGAAACAACAATCTGTCCTGTTGAAGAAAGCAAAGCATCTCACTGGGCAGATAAATAATTAACATATTGAGAACTTAGATATAAATTGCATTCCTTAAAACAATCTCTTCTATTTGTTAGTCCTTTCAAGACAAAGCTTGAAAAAGTCTTCTGTTAGCTGCCATCTACTGCTATAGTTATCAGTTAGAGTTATCTGTTACAATTGCTTTTACAGTTGTGCACAGGATGTGCAAAACTGGCAGATTCAATAAAAATCCTCCTCCCAGCAAACCTCTCCTCCACTCAAAAGTCTTGCAAGCTTTTCAATATGAGAAACATAAAAAAGTACTTTCAAATCTGGTTGTCATCAGCAAGTAAAAAAATGTACTAGTCATGCAATCTGTTTTTGCTGACGATACATTCTTCAGTGATGCAAGGTGGTGTGCTTATACATTGGCCAAAAATGTTTTTCTGTTTACTTTTCCTCTGTGTTACAAATTGCAGTTAAGATTGAGCTGTCCATGACCTGTCTTTCTAAGATCTTATTTCAAAATTACAAACTGTCTTTAGGGGATTTGGCTGTATTACAGCTATAGAAATGCAGATCAGACCAATAAAATATTGAAAAAAATACTTAGCACTATACAGTAAAATAAAGTCAGCACTTCTGGCACTGTAACCTGAATTCATACCACGTACCTTCATGTTATGTCTACTTTTTCATTCAGCTCTTATTTTATTAATCATAGACTAAATAAGAATGAGGTTTACATCTATATCTCATTACACACACATAAGGGCCTCCTCCTGAAATGTTGCCAATCTAATTAGACTTAAGACATATGAGATATCACTAAAATAAGATCTTTTAAAGCAATGTGAATCCCTAAAAGAGACAAGAATTGTCACTGCACAGTCCTCCTTGTGCAGTCCTCTCTGCACAATTGTGGACCTAGTGACAACTGAGGATAAGAATTCCAGTAGAACCCCTCCCTATTCAGCAAAAATACTGCTATTTCTGCTAGTTGGAATAAATTAGAATACTTACATCGGAAAGAAGCTGGGCAGTCCATCTGCTGAATTAAGAGGCTTTTTAAATTGTCTAATATCCCATACCTTTAAAGTATCATCTCCTATGAAACAAAAGATACAAAGGTTAGCAATAAAGAATTCAAGTCAAGAACTTACATGTCAGAAAATTTCACTCTCTAATTCAGAGAGAAAGAGAACAAAATTATATAGTAGAAGCATCCAAAATGAGAACAATTCAGAAGTTTTTTGTCAGTAAGTTTCTACGACAGTGCAAGGTTGAGAAGCTCAATATGCTTCACTCCAGTATATCAGAAACTTCTCCCCAGTGGCTCAGTTCTATTGTGGTAATCCCTCCTATCAAGAATCACTATCCACAGTGGAATTAGATTCCTCAATCACTAATTTATTCTGTGTTTGTAAGCATTGATGCTTTGCTGCTAGGAGCAAATTTAACTTTCAAGATATCAAAAGAAATTTAAAATGTTGCCATGAATGGTCTAGATGAAAAATGAAACACATTTTATATGTGTGGTTTTACTTGTCCTGAAAAAGCAATCAGGAAGAATGGAAAGCACATGAAAATCTTCCCCCTTCTTTAGCAGGCAAACAGCAACAAACTGCTATCTCAGTATGGAGAAGCGGCCCTGGAATCAGTCAGAAATCTTCAGGGAAGGGGGTGAAGGGGAGCAAGTGAAACCACACTTGCTACAATGAAGCCTTTTCATCACACTACCTTTAGCCATAAAAGCCAAAATCAAGGTTACAGCAAGACATTTGTAGCAATTTTCATCTGTGTTTCATAAACATGGTGTGACTGTAGGCCAGTAAAAGTCAGGCCGTTTATCCCTTTTTGAAAAGTTATGACATATTAACAAAGCGAGAACAGGGGTAAAAAAAGAGATTAGTTAGTTATTCTCAGAGACTTCTACGTCTCTGCTCTGATCGTCCTTCTGGAACACATATTTCCAGCATGAGATGAGCTACAGATTCTGAGCTTTGAAGTACCTCACTCAAGCACCTAGACACGTCCTAGCACTTGACAGCAGTGCTTCAGCACTTTCAAGGGTAAAAAGAAGGACATTTAAGCAACAATTCTCTTTAAAAATATCCAGAGATTAATTTTAGACAAAAAGTTACAAAATCTTCCTGACCTAGAAGGCAAGATCTGCTTCCTTCCAAAGCACAAATCTTGCAGGGAAGTAATTTGGTTATCTACAAGTATTTTGTGGATTCATAGCCTTTGAGCTCAAGAACTCAAAGGAGGCCTTGGAAATAAAATGTTTTTAAAAGAAGTAACAAAAGAAATCAAGGCCAGCAGTGCCCTTTACAGGGAAAGCAGTAATGTGTGGCCTTGTACATCATGTATGTTTATATTAAAGACTAGGATAACTCCTTACTACAAAATATTTTTAAGATGTGGACAACTTAAATAAATGATGTCTAGAGCAGAGTGTATTTCTGTTCATTGGGAAGCTAAAAAACGACAAGAAAGAAAAATGTTGAGTCCCTGTTTTGGGAATATCTGTTTTTTTATTGTTTCCCAATAGACTCCATCCCAAGTACTTCAAAGCATTTAGTCTTGTAAAATGAGCCCTCCCTTTTCCCTCCCACCCCCCAAGACAAAAAATCCACTTATCGTCGAGATGTTACATCTAAAGCACCAGCACTTTATAAATGTATGCAAAGGACACCATTTGGCCACTTTGCAAATCTCCTGGATAGGGAGAGATCTACGGCTAGCAGCCAAGGCTGTTCTGTTCCTAGTGGAATGAGCCTTGACATGATCTTCAAGCTGTAGTGCTGCCAGGTTTCAGCAGGAGAAATGCAGTCAGACATGTAGCTGTAGCTCCTTTGCTAGCAAGAAAATGTAATGGGCTGGCTAAAAATTTAGAAGACTCTAGTAGGACTCAAATTTGGGGTTGATTTCAAGTTAACACTTTCTTAAACTGAAATAGTTTAGAAACAGAGGAGTAAGTATTAGAGAGGGAAAAATGCTGGTAGAATGACTTGCTAATGCTGTGGAACTTTACCATCATTAAGAATTTGCTCCAATTCACTTTTCCTAACTAAAATTATCAGTGTGCAAATGCAAATTGGTTCCTAAATCTAATTTGCATTTGGAGTTGAAATCACTGTCACTAAGATCACAGAATATTAACTTTCCTTAGCACCAAGGATTTTTTCCAGTAGCATCCTTCTATCAGTGCTTAGGAGGCTTCTTTAACAGAGCTGCAGCAGTAGTGATCTGTTTTTAATTACTTTATACATGAACAAAAATACTTATCCTTAAACAAAAGCATATAAAAGGAAGTTGTGCAATTCAGTATGAATATTCAAAATAGTCTGCTCAAATCATTCAGTACTTCTTCTTGATGGCAGACTTCTCCAAAGCCTGGCAGGATTATTTAAAGCTTTTATAGCATTTTTAGTAGCATTTCAAACTCCAGTTTTTTGCCATTTTAAAAAGAAGGATACCAATAAACAGGGTGAAGACTGACACAATCAGGTCAGACACTGTTATGCCAATGGTATTGAGCACTGGATTTATCAAGAGGTAACAATTAGGTCCTAGAAAAACAGTCTTTAGTGAGCAGAGATAAGCATTTTGCAAACACCCTTTAGTCAAAAAAAGGCCAAAGCACTAACACTATAAAGATTTTATCTGATTTTTTTCTTTTCTTTTCTTTTCAGAAGATACTGACCAGGAAGACAAGCACATGAATGCGAATAGGCCCAAAAGAAGCAAACACGTTGCCAGGAATTCACAAAGCGTACAGTCAGCAAAACTCTATTTAAAAAGAGGGAGTCCTGTGTTGAAAGCAAAGCTCCATTATAGAAACTGTTCACAGAGATCAATGAGGAAAGCAAACAAACATAGGAAAAGGGAATTTTAAAAAGTTACAGCTTGGGAAACACATAGCGTAACAAGCTTACCAGACTATGTTTATCAACTATGAGCCTTTCTGTGAAGGCTTATACTACAGATGTGAGAGACACCTCACAGAATAAGGTGCAGGCTTCTGCATTCTGTACTAGTTCTGCAGGAGGAGCTGCAACAACTACAGAACAACCTTTGGAGGCATCAAAGGTTGGGACCAAAGCCAAAGATCTTGTGAGGGAAGTCACAAATCGAGGAACCTATACCTACATTTGGACCAGTTCTCAGCGTCACCTGCACCCATATCAGCCTGACCAAATACTTAAGTGCATCATCCTCTCTAAACATATGGAATGAACATATGACCCTATGGCAAGAAGGATACTAGAAGACTTTCACAAAGCCATTTCAGCTGTAAGTGTTGCAAATAGCTGACTATGCCTATTAAAACTAGTAAATGCCTTTCTGGCATTGTTAGAATGAACACCAGTATTCAGCTCCTGAAAAATATTACTTTACAAAAACCCATCTTGTTTTTGAAATGTTTGGATTTACTATGAGGAGCAATATGTTATTACACTACACAAAACAGTCACTATACATGCTGCTGCATAACGCTTGAGCATACATATTTCTACCTCTTAAACCAACTTCAAAATGAAGAAAGAAATACAAGTAAAATGGAAAAAAAAGACTAATAAAAAAATCAGAAGTCAAAAAAATATTTTAAAATTTTTACAGTAAGGCCTCAAGTCCAATCCTAATTCCCATCTCTCCCCTGCTACACAAAGAAAATGTTCCCCAAATACTATCCTTCATGTTTCAAGCATGCAGAAATATCACTTTCTTAAGTTTCTGTCAAGTTACTACCTAATATCCAACAAGAATAAGACTGGAAACTTTCATAAGCAGCTTCTTAGGTTTTCATTTTCCCTTGTGCCTGCAGCTGAGCCATGCCTCATCTTCCCATATCCAACACAGAATCTACATCAGATGCAGGAAAGTCCATCAGGCTTTCAATGAAAGTTCCCATGCCCCAAACAACTATCCTCTCTTTGATCCTCAGCACTTGGCAGGTGTGTTAATCTACAAATGCTGGATCCACATCTGCTTTTGTTGGTACAGATCCAAAGCAATACTCATATTAAAGCACTAACCAAACAAGTCAAAATAAGGTATGAATCCTCCTTACTTTCTAGCATAGTGCACACAGAGCTTTTTTTTTTCTTTTAATATGCTAGACAAAGGTAGCACTTTTACCCACACCGAGTGGCCAAATTTCTGTGCAGTCTTACATTCCGCAAACAATCAATCAACATTTTATACAGCTTAGAGCAGAGTGTGGTAGATAAAACCTGAGTAAATGAAAGTCTGTTTAACACGAGACAAAAACTGGAGACAGATGAGGAAGAGCAGGCAAGTAAAAGTGCCACATGCAATAAAAATAAGAAAAGGTCATTTATGTGATCTACATTCATAAATGTGAAACAGAAGAGAATTTACATAAATGGAGGTTTCAAGACAGCACTAGTGAATACCCCTCACTAAGTATTAGCCTTGTTTGCTGTTATACTTAAAAGCACACCAAGGTTTATCCCTAAATTTCCTGAAGTATGTTTGTGTGAATTTTTTGGGGGCAATACTGGCAGTGTACAATACAGATGCAGCGTTTTACTTAGTGCAAAATGGAAAGACACACAGCTCACATACTTTCCAAGCAGGAGAAGGTTCACACATAATTAACAGTCTGGTTCAGTAAGGACAAAAAAGCTTGGGAGCTTTTACCTCACCACTTACAACCCATTAATGATGGGTACAGTGGCAGCAGAACTCTGGATCCAGGACCCTGAACAGCAGTTATCAAACAACACAAGTGTCATTAGTGTCCATATGCCTAGGGCCTCCAAGGACAAGACTACAAAGCCCTTACTCTGAAAGATGCGTTCTGGGAAACAACATTTGGAATCTTTGAAATGTGGCAAGACATACAAAGAATCAGTGAGGCAGCACCCGATATCAGTTGCATTTCACTGTACTGATGTGCACCAGTCAGACACTCTACCCCTTTCAGGGACAGGGGCACAGGGAGGACGCAAAGAAAACACAAGCTACTTGGCTAGGAAACACATCCACTACTACGAAGTTTTTTCATCTATGAATACCTATATTCTGGTATTTTGTGTATGTAATCTCATTCGATGTACCAAACTGACCAGATGTCCTAAACATATGTCAGGCACAGTGTTAGCCAACATTAATGTATACTGCCTCTCCCTAGGCCTGTTTATTTGGCCTTGGGGCAATGCTAATGCATACACAGAGCTTCTGGTTACAGCTGCTTTCCATCCAGACAGCTTGGCTTGTATGCTTGTACCTGCCTGCAAAATACTGGGTAGACAAATCTCTGCATGAAAAGTTGTCTTCAACAGACACCATCCTATCCCAATAATGAAGTGAATGAGTCCTCAAATACATCTTCGCCTTTTCAAGTCTTGTTCTGTTCTCTAAGACTCATTTATACAAGTTTTATCTGAAGTTTACAACACAAGCCTTTTTTCCCATTTCTGTGGACATTTAAAATTCTTTTGCCATTCAAGTATATATTGGCAAGTCAATTCCAGTCATCAACTTTTGATGTTTTTAATATAGATTAGATAAAAATTCCAATTAGGACAGAAAAGGACATTGCCTAACAAAGTTGTATGAGGAATTAATAGCTCGAGAACAGAGACAGTGTTATTGAGAGGCACTAATCTTCCAAGGAAGAACTAAGCAACAAAACTGGACTTTTTAAAACTAAGCTAATGATTTCCTTTCAGTGTATTATTACTGCTAGACAAGAACACAGATCAGAAACTGTGTAATATGATCAGCAAAGTTATCTAAAAATATTTCTTAACTGCTCTAAAATGCTCTTTCAGGAACGTAGTATTGCACGGTGTATCAAATAAAAGTAGTAAATTGTAAAACACTTCATATTTGAATTACTAGTATCTGATTTCACTACCTTATCTCCATTACAAACAATTACATCTAACAATTACATGATTTATGTGGTTTGCTTAATGAACCATCTCATTTCATTAAAACTGTCTTATATTCAACTTGTCATAGGGTTCTTTCAATCACCTACCTCCTCTGCTGGCAAGGACAGTACCATCATAGGAAAATGTCAAACATGAAGTGTCAGTGCCTGAAGCATGGGCTTGCCTGCAGTGGAACTTAGTATGTACCTGTTTGTCAAACAAATAAAATTACAAAATAAATTACAATTACAAGATAAATTACAAATGAAACAAATGGAACAAACATCACTTCATAGCATTTTCTGTGCTCTGCTTCTATTCTTCATTCTAAACAGCAACCCCTGCATTTGTAGGAGGTACAGTAGCTAAGCATTTCCAACAGACTTTTTTAAAATGTCATATTTGTTTCAGAATACTCTTTCATAACAAGAGCTTGAATGCAAAATTTGACTTCTTCATAGGTTTAATTATACAGTACAGATTTACATAGCATCAGTGCTCTTGGAAAACTCCCACTAGCACTGAACAAAGGTAGTTATGCCTGGTTAAGATAAAAATACATTCCAAGACAGTTCTCAACACTCCCCTAAGCAGACTTTTAGTTTCTAAAACTACCAAAAATACCATATACATACTTTGGAAAAGACTGAAAAGGACTGGAAAAATTTACTTTTGCCAAATTTAATCCCTGACAGAATTCATGGCTTACATAATAGAAAAAAAGTTCAGGTATTGTGAGGTTTCTGTTCCATTTAGGTGCAGTAAAATTCAAGTTTGGGAATTATGTATGTTTTACTTTAATTATTTCTATTTTGCTGGTAATTCTTAAGAAAGGTTGAAATTACCTTCAAGTTCACATTTTGTTCTTGTGTGGAGATCACTTCTTACTTATTAAGTCATTATTTAGTAAAATATCTACAAATTCTATTAATAAGGAAGAAACCTCAAATTAAATTTGAAATGGTCTTGTGAAATCAAGCTTTCCCACTTCCCAACCAAAACCAAAGTTCTCAGCTAAGATTCCAAGACAGGAAGTGGAAACACAGGAAAGGAAAAAGGGAAAAGACAGAAACAGAGACAAAGGAATTTGAGACAGGTCAGTTTCTTTTTTAATACCTAGGTAACTATGCTTCTCTTTTGCTCTCTTTTCATAAAAGAAAGCTAATTCATATAGTTGTAAAATTAAGCATTCAAGAGTTAAAGGTTTCCAGTGCAACTGTATCTCATCTTCCCTTCTGTAAGATGAGGATTAAAGCACAGAGGAGAAGACAGCAGATTAGTGACCTTGAAGTCCTTTATTTATGGCAGTGATGAGCAAAACAAAACAATATGCATATAAGTACCCATTTTCAGAGGGGGGGTTGAACAACATCCAGCAAAATCAGACCTAGAATCCCACCCTGAACAGTAAGTGGACAAAACACTGAGCAGCTGCTCAGTGATTTCAATCCAAACTGCATTAAAAAAGACACAATTCTACAGAATAAAAAAGGATAATGTGATCACAAAATGCAATCACACTGACTGATTTAAGGTTGCACAGGAATCCTCAATTAATTTATCTTCTTATTTTTGACTATGCACCTTACTAAGGCTCTTTTAATGGGCTGTTTTGTAAGTAAGAGACACTAACTAGTAAAGTAATTAATGTTGTTTATTCTTAAGAATATTTGTTCTAAATTTGGTTCAAAAGCTAGAGAAGCTTTGTGTGATGACATTAGTAACTATTGCAAGCTTATATTGGTGTACAGTTTCAGTCAATAAATGAGAGGAGTCATGTGAGGCATTCCCTCCACAAACGACTCTTCAACAAAGGGGGACTTCAAATACCAACAAAATGCTTCTTATACTATTTGAACATAGAATGCAATGGCCTACACTTAACCATAGTAATTGTTTCAAAATTACTGTCACTTCTAGCCAATTATGCATACCCTGGAGTCTATGAACAGACTGCAGTTTACAACAGTTTGTCTTTGGTGCGAGTGTTTATTAATACCTAAAAAACATATTTTGTGCATCCAATTGCTTAAAATTTTCCAAGTATGTGGGAACATGTAAAGTATAAAGTGTGAATTAGCTATTAGGAAAAAAATTCTTGCAGTATTTGTTAAACAGTAACAAGCAATTAAAATGATGTATTTTTTGTCTACGAAATACCATGGACACTTTCAAAAACATCATAAATGGTTAATATTCACACTTTAAAAAATGCCAGAAAGATTACATTATGATATTAATCTAATTCAAATAAATTGAAAAAACTTCATTTGGGCTCCACAACACTCCCATTGCCTCTAGGCAATATCACACTGACATACATCTATTAAAATACCCGGTTTTTCACTCTGCTGCCCAACTTAATGTGAGGGTGTAGAGTTTTTTCCTTTCATTTCATCCTCAATCAATCTGAAATTCTTTCCTCCTGTTTCATGTTGGATCCAAATTAAAACACAGAAAGAGATCTCTGGTCCAACAAATCCCTTTTATACTTAACAAGTAAAAACCCTAAACGTCTATAGATAGATAGCAAATCACATAACAGTTCAGAATTTGCATTATTTTCCTATGGTCAAAGATACTGATTTTATTTACCATTAATAAAATGTAAACTGCATCTTTCAGGAATTAAACAACTCATCTTAAATTGGCCCCAAGCTGTGCCAGCAGAGGTTTAGACTGCGTATTAGAAAAAATTTCTTCACCGAAAGAGTGGTCAAGCACTGGAACAAGCTTCCCAGGGAAGTGGTTGAGTCACCATCCCTGGATGTATTTAAAAGACAGGCCGATATGGCACCTGGAGACATGGTTTAGAGGTGGGCTTGGCAGAGTTAAGGTTGTATATAAGGTTGTAAACAGTGGAACTCAAGGCTTTTAACTGTCCTTTCCAACTGAAATTACTTTTTGATTTCACATCATGCACTACAGAGCCTTCTCAATGAGGTACCTATACGCTGACCAGTCTTTGCCCTTTCTTCAACTGCCCCGTAGAGCAAGGAAAACAACAACATATAGATATCAAAGACTGACATCATTTGCTCCTTAATGACAGAAATGAAAACAGAAGAACAAGTTTCGCCCAACTCTATCCAGCCTCAATGCTTCAGGATTTCATGTAAAACCAGGCTTGACTGAAAGGGATACTAAGATTGCATCAGCAATTCTATTTGTCTTTAAAAACAAATTTGCTCAGTTTACCAGTAAAAAGATTGTTTGCCTAACTTTGAGCTCTGCAAGCTTGCCCTCCATATATTATTCTGCAAAGGAATATAACCCTGAATTGTAATACTAAATCAAATATGCTAAAATGATTGAAGGTTGAAGAGAAGTTTTTACACATACTGGCAAACATTCATTGCAGTTTTCAAAGAAAATAATGTTTTTGGCCTCTGACCTCTTAATATTTTTAACAGATGTCTAATCTTGCTAACAAATCATTACCAAAAGAAATTGTTATCAGAATGTTTCTAGCTGGAAAGACATGAAACAACAGAACCAATGTACGCAATTCAAAAATTTGATTCAAGAAGGGAAAGGAAGAGCATTGAAACATAAGATAAAGATGTCAAGATAATTAAGGCAAAGTGTATCTACGTATCTCCTTCACTACCCTTCTCCTTTTGTTGCAGAGGTGCCTGCTATTATGAAGTAATAGTCATGTGCCATACAAAATTTGACAAGTTCATCAGTCCTTAACATTTTTTTAAAGGTTTAGTTACTTCAGCAAATTCTGCAGTAAACCACTATCTCCTGTAACTTGTTTAAAGGCTTTCTAACAAATAACTCCAGCAATGTAAGCACTTTCCTCCTGGCTTTGTGTTAGCACATATATTTTTGTTAAGCAATTACAGCTGACTGTACTTGTGTGCAAAATGAAATGACAGGCATAAAACATGAAGCACGTGTGAGAAAGGACACAGTTGTATGTATTAAAAAAACCAAAAATAACAGACAAATGTCAGGGTTTACAATATTGCCACAGTCCTCAGAGAGAATGAGAGCAAGAAGATAAAAGGAAACCAGAGAATGGATTGGGAAGGGGTGGGGGTAGGAGCAAAGGTACATGACTGGAGGAGCATCAGCAATGAGTATCCCTTGCACAAAAATCTGTTTGGACTTAAGAGGACCCATAGAGGAAGTGAAGATGACAGTGCCCACATGAACGGTTTATCACAAAAGAATGACCTACAACAACGCCACACGGCTACAGCTCTGCGTCCCACAGCTCCTCTCCTGCTCCACAACACTCAATAAAACTTATTCTACAAAAAAGACAGACCTACTCAGTTTGTTCACCTCAGAAATCCAAACCACATCCATGAGAAAAATAACAATATGTTTAACTGACAGAATTTTTTAACTTTCCACATTGTTTTGGGGATACAATATTTCACAGTAAGCCAACACTTTCCCAAGATTATAATGCTTCTCACATTCTGCCCCCTCGCTTTTCTTTTAACAAAACATTGAATTTTCCAGCCAAGACATTCTTCTTCTTTCTTATTCCTAACATCTTCTAGTTTTTTTTTTTTAAAGCAAAGGCAGTAAATTAAGGCAGGCCTTGGACAATGTGAGGGCTACAAAGATGGCTATATCAATCTTTCTCTGTTTTACAGATGTATAGCAAAATATTACTTATTTATTAGTGTGAAGACAGTCAACCATACAACCACAATTGAGATTTATGCTGGTTTCAAACACGAGGCAGAAGGGTAGGACTAGCTTAGCCAAGATGCCTGACAAGCAAGTCCCAGGCCACATACAGCTACTTGACTTTTAAATTCATCTTTTCACCCAAGATACTTACAGCAAAACAAAATAGCTCACACTGTCAATATTCAGTTGGAAAAGTAATTTTTAACAAATTAAAAAAGCCTTCAAAGATGACATATTATTATAGGCCAGGCTCAAGGTGACAAAAGTATGAGTTACAAAGCTGCAATAAGAAAACAAACAAACAAACCAGAAATCTCCTTTTTAGTCACAACTGACCAAAGCTGTCTGGGTCTTTGTTGAAAGTGATCCCATCAGAGACAGACAACATCTCAGAGCTGTGATCACAGCTGACAAGACAGACAGGTTCCCAAGGCACGAGTTACACTCTCCAAATGTCTACTTCCCCATCCCCCTTCAGCCACCTCTACTGAAGGAAGCGTATCTCCTTTGCTCTCAATTATAATCCACAAAAGAATGTGCGTACTTTCTGAGTTTAGTGTATCAATTAAAAATTGTCAGGTCTATATATGTCAGCTGAATTCAGGAATTTCTCAATATTTTCCCTGAGTAGGCAGTTGCAGGCTATATCAGATGCTTTCCTTAAGTCTCTGTAAACATGATCCCCAGGCTTTCAATTTATGTGACAGCTCTTCAATACCACTTCCCGTGGTGTAGAAATGGATGCTGTTTCAGTAATGAGCACACTGATGCAAAACAAGATTAACTTGTGAAATCTGAGGTTTTAGTGTTTACATGATTACACTCTTACACGATTTCCTCTTCTCCATGACTTTTTAACTCAGTGACATCTACACGCATCATTAGCAGATCTGAAACACTCCTTTTCTCTCAATCCTAATTAAGCAATTATTAATACAGTAGCCTAATCTTACTTGCTATAACCAGGATATCTGACTGACAATTGTATTTAACTGTCCTGTGCATCCATTATATTCTTATCTGTTGCAACTAAGGCCTTTTTTCTGGGTGACATGTCTTCACGATTTCTTTATCTCTCACGCTCAGCAGTGGTTCAACACCCTTCAATAAACGCTCACATGTATTTCAACGAGAAGCTTACCTAGTTATTTGCAATTACTGAACCCATAAAAGACTTGTCTCTTTTTTTTTAAAAAAATATTCTGTAGTTTTTCTTGAGCAACTATATTGCAATGAAAAACTTACTTAATCAGAAGAAAAAATATGTATATAACTATTTTTAAAATTTATGGAATCTTCAATGAATCATGCATTGTATTACACAATCATGAACGAAAATAAAAACACAAATGTGAAATACTTAGTCAGAAAATGCTTGGATGTTATGGAAAAGAGCAGTCTTAGAAGAGAAGTCATACAGTGGTGTAGCCAGTCAAGGTGAAAAATAATTCAGTGTTTTGTTAATTGCAATTGATACAAAAACTTGACTTCTATTAAAAAAAAAACTAAAACATTTATGCAGAAGGCAATGAGGAAAGCCACCTGATACATTTGACCATACGTGGGTTTAGACAAAACAAGGAAGCAAGCAAGCCGGCCTGTCCTAGAGATGTCTGTGATCCATTGCAGAGCGATGAGAAAGTCCTTCCTATCTGCCCATGCTTCCTTCACCAGGAAGAACATTCAATTTCTAAGAATATTGCTGACCACAGAAACAATTTCTTCTTGTTTAAGCTTATTCATGAAGAAATATTTCAGGAAACCATTTTAGAAAGATGGCTTCTTAACAGCATTGCTAAATATTTGCCTAAAGGTTTGAAAACGAAACCCCAGCTGAATGTTTGGCTGCACAGTCAAACTTTGCATTTGAGAAAACAACCTATCTTGGCCAAAAAAATGATAAATATTACTAATAAAAATAGCTTTTGGAAACTATTCAGTTGGCTTCCTTTGGGGATTTTTTACACTGCATGAGAAAAACATACAAGGACGTAAAAGAAACATTCTTCTGTATCTTTTCATAAGTTATCTAACCCATCTCATCTTATCCTAGCAAATTTACATTTTTCCTCCTTTGTACTATCATAAATATGGCTTTTGTAAACAAAACAAAAAAAAAGCCCACTCCTCCTTTTGCCTCTCTCAAAGTTAAATTAATCAGTCTTAGACTTGCCTAGCTGTTAAAGGTTTCTTTGCCTTCCAGAAAACAATCAAATGTGATCAATGTTATTCCACAAAAATCTCATTAAAGATTCAGCTAAGATATACTAGAACTCCACTGAAAGTCCACAGATTTCTTCAAACTCATCTATGCCAGCACTGGATGTTTCACATCACTTTAAAATAGCTTTGGCCTACTGGCAATAAACAAAAATACAAACAGAAAAAAAAATTATTAAGAAGCTACTAAATTGTCTTCAAAAAGCAACTATGACAGACTTATTTTCAGCTTATTCCCAAATATTCAATATAATTTCTCATATTCTTTCAGTCTTCAGTGTACCAAAAGCTTAAATCACTTTTGTGGTCTAATAGAGGCACAGTGTAAATAGAGTGAAATATGACTGAAAATACACAAAAATCTACATAAAGTTAACATTTCTGGTTCAGTAATCCTTGAGCCAAAATAGGTGTAGTTCGCAGTAAGTTATCAAAGATGGCTGTAAAATAAATATATTTGCTTGTGGAAAATAGTAGCTAACACATGTATATTCTAAGGGGATGGATGTTATTTCTCTAAGAAATGAAAGCATTTTCACTAAACTTCTTGTAACATAGCAAGCTATTCTTTCTTCTACATTCTTTTTTTTTTCTGATAAAAATGTACAGTAAACCATCATGCCACATTATCTATGCACATTTTAAAAATATATATAATTTTTTAAAACTATGAGTTTGGTTTTATTCATTCAGATAGAACAATGAAGTTGGAAGAATGCCTCAGTTAAAGGGGTGATATTTTTCCTCATGCGCATCAGTGATAAAATGAAAATTCTCAAGTAAATGTCATTTTCTTTTCAAGCAATATTCTTATCTCTGATGGTTCTTTCTTTGATGTTGCTTTTTTCTCACAATAGTTTTATATATTTGACTAGCTAAATAAGCAAACAAATAAAACCTCCATACACTTGCAAGCCAAAAACTGGTAAAGCAGGAAAAAAATTTCAAAAATTGTTTATAGTGGTTTACACTAACAGAACAAAGTGTTCCAAGTTAGCTTTCAGAGCAGCAATCTAGTACCTAAGCATTAGATAGAGTGAAAAAGCTTTTGTCCAACACAAGCTTGTAACACCTCTTAAAGGAAAAGTTGCTTGCTATTTTACAGTGCAATTTCTGATGAAATTTCAAACAGGGGTTGCTTTTAAAATCAGCTTTCTTTTTAAACAGACATTAAAACAAATTACTATTTAAAGTATGAGAGGAAAGAATTTTTTTTGTTTACAATTAAAATCCTTGAAGCAATTCATCTCTTCTTTCTCATGTAATATAAATGATGATTACTAAAAGTATGGAAATATAAAAGTATCTGAATTGATATCCAAGAATTCTTCAAACAGGCTGCAGTATTTCCATGAAAATTTGTCTCTGAGGATTGAGAATTGTTACAGAATTTTTCATTCTGCAGTTAGCCTTCTCCTCTACTATTAATGTTTGCTATTTGCTTCAAACCCCTCTTTCCTCTTCTTTTTCTATTTCCATGATGTAATAACTCCTTCCATTGCAATTCTCTTTGACCACTAGCATCCCTAGAATTCTTTTCCATCCAGCAAAAGATTCCTTTCGTTTTCTCATTCTAGCCTCCCAGTTTTGCTTCAGCACAATATTTCACACTTGTGCCCAGCAACTTCATATTTCTTCTCTACCAGCAATGGCACCCTCACAGCATAGGGAGATACAAATTTCACAATAGCAATTCATGTATCTCAAAACCTTATTTGCATTACCCACTTTTCACCAAATAGCTCCATGTTCCTCTCTCTCTCTCCCTCTCAGCTTTTCATCCAATACTGCCTTCTCCTCCACCCTCACTCCTTGTCAATCCCACCATATTCCATTTGGGAATGCTACTTAAATTCCCTTCTGAGTCTCAGGATTATCCCTGACAAATCCAACACAGGATGCTACCCCACCCTTACTGTCATCAACCTTGGGGAAAAAGTGTCTATTTTCTGTTCGCCTTCTTCACTGTTTTATGAAGTCCAGTATCTCCTGCACAACATCTACAAGCATCCCTTCTTCTCTATTCCCTCTGGTACATGATTACCTTTCAGCTTCTCTGGCTATTCACTGGTACTCAATCCCCTTGGTCACTGAACTTCTCACTCCATAATGTATTTTTATACACCTTATTCACAACCATGACTCTCAATATTTTCATGCCATTAAACTGCCTTCCAAAAAAGGTACATCATTGTCTCTCTGCTGAACATCTTAGTTCACCCTGACATCACTTTGTGAATGTTTAGCTGGTAATACAAATTCAACATGACGAAAGCTGTTCCTGATTTTCTTACATGGATACTGTATCTTCTCCATCTCCCTGTAAGATCTTACCTCCTTTAACCATTCATCATAAGAAAAATGTTGTTATATGCATCCCAGTGTGTCATCTCCTTTCTGTCACACATTGTAAAACATATTGTAATAAATCCAACCAATAACCCACTGCCAGTATCATTACTTTAATGTATTTTCCCTCTTTGTTTCCTTGATAATGGTTTTTTACTTTTAGGGGTCCACTCTTGCCTCATTTTGTCTTTTTTAACAGCTGTATTTTACCAATGAATTAAATACACAGTCTTTCAGTTACAGCAATTACAGATCATTCATTTAATCTGCAAGCACATATGCGTTTTTCTCACAAAAAAAAGAAAACCCAAATCAAACAAAACAAAACCACCACTTCTTTTTCTGCGACACATGTGGAAATACAGTAAATTATCAGGTAAAAAAGGATTTAAAAAATAAAGGAGCAGGAGACAAATACTAACCGAGTTTGCACATTGCCTTGTTTTTGTTTGCTGGTGTAAACCTCTTACCAACTTGACACTGAAGGATTCATTTTCTGACATAGCTACCTTTGGTTATGAAGTCAAAACTGAAGTTTGTTTTACACAAGCAGACAGACAGCACCACACATTATTGCAGCCCTGCCTTGCCCTCCCACCTCAATGCAACAGCCAAGAAATCACACTGACCTGTCTGGAGTACAGAAAACATTCCTACACCTCTGCCAATGCCTCCTACCCTGTCTGGCAACACACTTCAACACATCAAATACTGAAATCAAGCAGGCATTTTCACATTTGTGACAAGTAACAAGCCAATGGCTGTCAATGCAATGCTTTCCGCTGACTGCCAACAGGTGTCCCTACTTCTGTAAAATTAATCAGGCTTTTCAAGGCAGTCTTGAATATATGCCAGTCCTCCTGTCACAAGGGCAGAGATGCACTACCTGTCCTCGTTCTGCTCTTGTAAGCCCTGGTGAAACACCATCTGTAAAGGTCTGCACAGTGTACTCTGACGGCCTCAACAGGATAAAATTTGTTTACAGATCTTGGACTCTGAGTGAGACCACAGAGACCAAAGAACTGCATAATGGTGAGGACAAAAAGCAGGATAGTGAGCCAGGATGCAGTGCCATTTATATTCTCATATCAGGGAACACGCTGATCACAGCAGCTACATTCATCAGGAGTTCCTAGTGTCGGTAAAAACAATGGAGTCCAAGACTATCCAATGAATTAGAGATTTTAGAGAAACTCTCTCTTTTTACATGAGTTGGCATAGTACTTTATAATTTGGCCACCCTACCCCAACTTTTACAAAACACACTAAAAATAAAATAAAATTTAGCCCTGATTATGGGTGACTGCTTTGAGCACTAAACAGTCACAAGCCAAATCTCAGTGATACACATACACAGTGCAAAGTGAAACAGTAACCGTAAAGGCATTTTTTAAAAACTCCACATGCTGAATGAAAATGTTGAAATATCTAAGAATATGTTGTTTAAATTACTGCTTAAAATGATTATACACATTTAGAAATTCTATTGAACTAGAATGTCGTTATAAGTCTCTGGACATACTTAGACACCTTGTATACGTATTTACACATAATGTGTGAAACACATAGGTAGTCATATCCAACTCTAAGTCTAGTTCTCTATCTCATGAGAAATTTAGAACTTGTTTTAAGGAAAGCAGCTGTTTCACGGATGTATCTGGTTTCAGCCTGTGTAGTATCATTGCAGTCATACATTAAATAAAACACAGCTGGACAATGCTCCACCTATTTCACCACCCTCTCTGCTAACTGTTTAGCACTAACATCTGTTGAAAACAAACTTTAGGAGGGAGATCATGAAAAAAACCCCATTATTTTGAAATATTTTGCACTGGAAGAAGTTTTGCCTACTTATGAAGAAAGCCTCACAGATATTCAATCAGGTTTTAACTATGAGATTTATACCTAGACTTGCAAGAAACCTGCTCACCGAAGCTGTCTTACAAAAACTGTAATATTATTACAAATACTTTTAATTTCATATGATTGGTTTCGTTCTGTACCTGCTGCCAAGATATGTTTTAGCTGTGCAATTTATCTTCTCATTGATAATCATGGACACAAAAATAACTTATTTGGCTTATAAACTTACTGTGAATTCTCTAGAAATGCCATTCAAATATTTTCAGTTAAAGTTAACTTCTAGCGTATTATGGCCAATTATTTAAACTATATCCTCACAGAAGGGCAACTTTTAATGGATGCAACCATGAATCAATCATTCTCTCTGTAGAGAAAAGGTTGTTCTTTACCAAACTTCCTGAGTCAAATGTATGTAACCTAATGTTACATACAAAAGCAATGCCTCACTATAATTTCTCTTCTGCAAACCTGTATGTTTCCACAGCTCAGAAGCCATTTCCTACCTTTTTTGGTTTTAATCCACTTGTTCAAGCTGTAACAGCTTTCCTTTTGTTAAGTATTTTAAAATATGGGAGTCTTAGGCTTCTCTAATAAAATAAACTTAATGACCAAGAGTTGTACAGAAATGCACTTTTCATTGCTTTTAGGAAATTCACAGCATAATCCTGCTGTTCATCTCCTCACAAGCTTCAAGAAATAGTGACCTACTATGAAGCACAGTGAGATATATTTAGAGGCAAAACTAGCTTCCTAATATACACATCAAGCACAACATTCTTTTCATTATTTTCAAACGCTATCAGACTCTAGACCATTGAAGTGTTCAGGTCGCTTGAGCAATGCATATACCACAGTATCTAAAAGCCATTTCTCTGATAAGTCAAATCACTCTACAGCTCATTTCTTTTTAGATGAGAATGCAGTATTTGTACTACCCACTTTTTGCCTCTGCAAAAAAAGAAAATTTTCTCTAAAGTAACAAAGCTAGCTCAAGAAGGCTTTTTTATTTTTTCCATTATTTTTCATTATTTCATCTATTTCTGTAACATTATTCATGTTATATTAATATTAATAGCACTATAATATTAATAAAACAAATCATGTTGCTATAATGCCTACTCTTCTCAAATTGTCATTTTGAAATTATTTCTTTAAGTTCTACTTTTAGTTTTCCAAATAATAAACCAAACAGAGATATATAATCCTCGTGGGATAAGCCTTTTTCCTTCAAACATACATGAATCCAAAGTGAAATCCTTTAACCTATTTTCATTGGGGTGTGAAAGGCTTCAAGACTTAGAATTGCCTTTCATCACTATATTAGATAGTGCAAACATTTAGATAGTTCTTAACTATAAACTGTTTATTACATAAGAGAGAAATGCACTTAGAAATACAGCAGAACACATTTTATCTCAGCATATGATTGTCAGATTCTTTACTGTGGCTGGTTTCAGGGTACAGATAGTGATGTACTGGCTAAACCAGACGTATACAAAAAGGAATAATATATGAATCTGTTAATATTTGCTGCTGGCAAGCTTGTGTGTGATTTCTAGTTTCTGGAACAGAGGTCTGGCACATATACATATGGAATGAAAGGGTGGAATATTATGGATATGGAAAACTTACCTTAAGTTTGAAAGGGGAATATAGTATATTTGGATATCCTTCATCTTGTATTTATACAAGAAATTTCCAGATGTAGCCAGACTGCCCGCTTCAAAGCATGAAGCATGTTACATACTTGGGGGAAATTGGAAGATTTCCCTGCTGTTTAGCTGTAATAGTGATATTCAGCAAATTTAAGAACAGTCATTGTAAACGGCTTCTATTAAATATTGACATTTCACTGGAATATTTTTAATGCTGTGAAGATATCAATATAAACATTAAATTCTAGATATAAAAAAATCATCCAAATAGACAAGTGAATATTCCATGGTGAAAAAAAATGAATAAAATCTAGATGGTGTGAAAAAAGCATAATTCTGCAATGCTGTGATGGACAAGGTGCCAAAGACACACAATGAACTGGTAGAAACTGCATCTAAAAAGGCATACGCATAGTAAAGTCTTCTAGTGGACAGACATAAGACATTTCAGGAATTAATTACGAAGAGCCATGTCTTTTGCAAGCCAGCATATGCAAAATGAACCCTGTAAATGTGCAAAGATTCAACAGCCTCATCTTCCTAACACATGGGTATAAATCCCCTCAAAGGACCTTCCTATCAATGGAGAAAATATTTATATCAAGTCTCAGATCTTACTACTACTTTTCATTACTCTGTCTTGGCAGCATCATCTGTAAAATCCATCATGAACAGCAAAATAAAGTTTGCAAAAAAAATTTCTAAATAAGATCTGGACTTGGATTCCCATTAAAAAAAAAAAAATTTTTTTCACATACTTTTTCATTATCTAAATCTGTGTCCTTAGTTGTACAGTATTTTTTCAAAATGGTTCCAGTACTTGTGAAACCTTTCGTCTCTAAAAACTCTACCTTAAAACTTCCAACAGCACATCACAAATCTAAAGCTTACAGAAACCCTTTCAAAGCAAACAATCACTAAATATAGAAATGTATTTATCTTACATCTATAAATCATGCAATTATTTGGAAAATACTTTTAACATGACTACTTGTAATTAAAATGTACAGAGCTTAGATCTGTTTAATTTCAGTGCATACTGCAACATTCCGCTTTTCTTCTCCTTACATTTTGAGGATAGGGTGGCTTAAGGGCGTGTGGACAACAGGTTATTGGGATTACCCCTTGATCACACCACTTTTTGGAATATTCATGTGGGCAGCAGATAATCATAGTGTTGAATTTCAATATTATTATGAATTTTAAGTTCTGCAAAACCACTTCGAGCTTTAGCTCAGTAATTTAAACGAATCAAAATCCATAAATTATTCTAGCAGTTTAAATCAGAGTAAGGTTTTAAAACCAGGAAAAAAGAAAATGCTAGCAAAGCAGTAATTCAGCAATACTGTATCAAATGCTCACTTTTTAGCTGAAGAATGGAGTTAAACCTACAGCTAAGTCTTCTGTGAACCAAGAAAGTAAAAAAATAGAGGTTAATCACTCGCTATAAAAATATTTCCATGAGCACTGAATCAATTTGCTTAATGAGAATTATGCTGAGAATCACAAAACATTGTATCTTTCATGTTCAGATTTGCACTATATAAAAAAATGAACATATTACAGATGTAAAAGACAAACCTATTACAGAGGTATTTGTCAAAACTAATCCTTTAGTACTCATAGTGCAGCCAGTAGATAGGTAAAAGCTTATAAAAACAACTCAAAGTTTATAATCAAATCTTAACACAGCTAGAAAAAAAAAACAGACAAAATTTTGGGTGTACAAGCTGTTTTCTCAAAGGCATTTAAAAGACATGACCACTTCCTACAAACTCTGCATCCCCAACATCCTTATTAATATTTTTGTATTACAGCTGCAATGATATACCATAAAATAGCTGATGTGTGAAACTGTGAAACATGATTCAGCCTGCTATACATGGAGAAGTTGTTTGTGTAGTCCTGTGCTGAATGCACCCAGGAAAAATTGGAGGAAAAAATTCCCATAACAGGTAGCTTCATCAGGTGGTCTGAAAGACTAAGAAAGGTTAACTAAGAAGTCTAGCCTTTTTACCCCAAAAAAGCCTATTTGTAGCTAATGAAAAACATCTCAATCCTTTCCTGCTCATTGAGGAAAATGAGGGGAGCTTTTCTGTTCATTGAAGAGATTTCAAACAATTTTAACTCACAATATGCTTCAAAAATTACTTCAGTCTTTCTCTGTATCTATGAATGAGATGCTCCCATTCCTGGACAGGAAAATCAGGCACACAAAGGTTTACTGATGGCAAGACACTGTATTCTTGATACTAAAGACTGACTCCACGGATCAGTTTGTTCAGAAATATGTACTACTATGGGGTTGCAAAAAGCTCTGAATGGGCAAGCACAGGCAAGATGAGGAATTTGAACTTATCTGAACTGCAGGTAAATCTAGTGGTTTTACTGAACTGCCCTGTGAACCAATAATTTTCGAGGTCCTGTCTTATTTTGACCAATAATGCTTTCCAGCTTTCCACATTTGCTAGACACTTTTCTCCACGTCTCAGAACATTTAAATTGAGAGTGTTCTAATGTGTTGTGTTATGATTGACTATTTCACACTGTTGTTTCCACTATTCATTCAAAGTTTGAAGGAAGTTATTTTTTCTGTCCTTTGAAGCTGTTATTTTAAGCCAAGTTGACAGTGTTCATAATATTTCAAATATGCTGACAGATCGCTCTGCTAATGTGCACTGTAAATGCACATGTACGTGAACCTTAAAGAAAAAACATGCTCTGACGAAATAACATACGTGAGAAAATAACACAGATTTATGACAAAACAAAAAAATCCTCTGCAGCAGGTGATTATAACGGATCATGATCCTTCTGAGGAAGTTTGGAAAAAGGCAAGGCAGAGCTGAAATGCATTTGGCTAACTTCAGCATTAGCAGGTTACCAAATGTCAGTGTCATGAATTAAGAAAAAGTCTTCCTCCAAAAGTTCCAAAAGTGTTTTTACTCTCACTGCATACAGCTGGGAGATTTGGAATCATACCAAAAAACAGTGGAAGTAAAAAACTGAATGAAACATTTATGGTGTTCATCACAAGTCAGAAGTGAATTGATCACACACCAAAATCACTCCCTAGGCACAGCAATATAATTAAAATTTTTTAAAAAAGCAGATACTGAGATGGTTCAAAAGTGACTTGGAAAAAACAACTAACAGATGAAGATAACTTACAACAAACAGCTACTTTGACTTCAGCGGGATGGATAATATATGACACGGAGAAGATCTTGTCTTCTTCTAAATTAAAAATAAAAAATTATTTAATCACACCATTCTAGACCAAGTTCTGGACTGTGGAGCAGTATACAACACAAGTGATGTGTCTGTGGTGATGGGGATGCCACTGCACAACAGGTTCATTTTTAATTTCTTTGCCCTTTAATTGACACATCAGCAGGATTCCTGTAGACAGGTGTAACAAGTAACGTGTGAAGCAGAGAATAAAAAAACCTATACTAGCAGTCAGAAACTATGGCTACAGTGGCAAAGGAAATTTGTGGGAACTTTTCAGGTAGCTCCTGTCTCGCAAAGTGGTACAGTGATGGCTTCCCACCAACACTGCGCCACTGCGCCTGCTTCAAATAAGGGCTCCTTTTGCTCTTGGAAAGGGCATCATCAGACCCTCCTTCCTACTAGGGTATTCACTTCTGTCCTTGGAACTGCTGCTTCATACTTTAATAGGACACAAGGCAATGGACAGGAACTTATGCACAGGAAGTTCCATCTGAACATGAGGAGGAACATCTTTACAGTGCAGTGACTGAGCACTGGAACAAGTTGCCCAGAGAGGCTGTGGCGTCTCCCTCACTGGAGATATCCAAGAATGATCTGGACACAATCCTGTGCCATGTGCTCTGGGATGGCCCTGCTTGAGCAGAGAGGTTGGACCAGATGACCCACTGTGGTCCCCTCCAGTCTGACTCATTCTGTGATTCTGTGCTGTGTTGATGAGCCTTTTTGTGGGAAAGCAGGGACTTTACATTTTCACTGAAGCAAACAGAAACCTCCCCCTTAGTAGGCTATGTGTTTGACAGTAGTTTGTACTCAACTCAAAAATAAATGCATCTAAAAACCTTCACAGACGACCAGGATAACAGGCACGATGGGTGTGTATCTAGTGTGAGCCATAATATCTGCATGGACAACCTTCATGGATTTCATTTGTGCTGTTAGTGTCAAAAACAGGAACAGTAGTTTGGGCACTCAAGGTCAGGGTTGAAATGTCTTTTACATTCTTGAATAAAGGCAAAATCAAATTCAGACAGTCACAACAGGCCTTTATTGGGTTATCCCTGCCATGACAGCATGGTCAAATAAGCTACAGTCAATTTTAAGCACCTTCCTGAATCTCTCCTTCCTGCTGCACACGGACCAAGCACACAGCATAAATAATGATGCCAGAATCATTCCAAACTGATCAAGAATAAGGAAATATGGCAATTGTTTTCTGTTTTCAAACACTAGTGACTTTTGTTACTAACTCAATAGAGTCTTGTCAAGAGAAATACAAATGCTTTCCTAATTTTGACTTGAAAGCCAGTTGTACTGTAGCACAGCAAAATCTGTATATACAAGGCTCTACACTTGTTTTAACAGAACCAAACGGTATTTGCTGGATGGGAATTAATTCTGCTCAAAAATCAGAAGTTAATATTTCTGCTATATAGCTCTTCAAGAAGTTTAAGCCTCACGCCTCGATTCTCCACAGCTTTACCCATTTGCCTGTGTCACACACAGTTTGTACCCACAGAACTGCAGCAATCTGTAATAACTTATCACTTTCTTGTTCGCTTTTGCAAGCACCTCTGTATCCTGTCAGGCCAGTAAGTGCTTTCATCATTCCACTGCAGGAGTCAGTCTCATCCACTTCTTTCTAACTGTTATGTTGTGTGGGCTTTTAAGCAGGGGTTCAGAGATGCAGCGAGGTAGGAGTCAGAGCGAGGAAAATGAATTCTTTATTAAATTTACAATACTATTTATATATTTTAGTTTTATAAAGCAATTGAACAGTGCTTACACTTCTCTTAGGGTGATTGGTCAAAATCTTAGACACTTACTTAGAAATGTTTTTTCTTAATATAATGTACACAAGGTTAGAAGATACCAGATATGAATGCTATTTACAAAAACTCTATCTATTGTTTACATAGCTTACACAGCAAAGTTCTCACAGAATGAATGCAAGAAGAGAAAATTTCCCTGCTAACAGCATTTCAGCATCCACAATGTTGAACACATGTTCCATTTGAAAATTTTTTCTTACCTCTTCCCCACCCTCAAATATAAGATGAAGGCTTTTTCTAATTGTTTAATCAAGATGCCTTTTGAAACACTTGATTCTAACTATACACAGGAATCTCCAGAGGACACCAGCAGTTTTAGGTAAGAATACCACTAAAAATCCAACTTACCTACTCCTTTACCCAAAAATCTTGCACTCTTCTTAATGAAACCAACAAAGACAAAGACAAAAATTCTTTAGATATTAAAAATACAAACCCAAGAACACCAACAACTTAATTTCCGCTAGAAAATCACTTTAGTCTTGCCTTGTTATACAGAGGTCACCCATTGGAAATTGCACAAGATGCACAGGATATATCTTTAAATTACTCATAATCACCTTAAGCTGCACTCAATCAGCATTGCAATATGTCATCTTACAGACACAGAAAAGTTCAAAAGGAAAAGCACATGAAAAAGCAGACTACCAAGAGCACTATTGTTAAAACTACACCAGAAAGCTTAATATTTCAATACTGTATATGTTAAAATAAACAACATACACAGGTGATGAAAGCCAGTCTCTGAAAAATTTATTATTCTGTTAGAACAAGTTTACACTTAGGATGAATTCTCAAGCTTCATGCCATTAGGAAGTTTTACTAGGTTTATAGTGGAAATAAAAACAGAAATAAAAATAGATTACAATCCCAAAATACAGGCTGTACTTTGAGTATGATCCACAGGCTTTCTTTTCCTTTTAAATCTATACATTTCCTCCTGCTTCCAGCAACCAAATCTTTTAAAATCTTTGTAAAAAGCTCCCTAGATTGTCTGTTTTCCTTTTAAAAATCAAATATTTTGAAATACGAAGTTGAACAGACTAATGCAACCTGTACTAGCTCAGTTTTACTTCTACAAAGAAATCCTGCTGGAATAGTACAGCTTTCAGAGATTTATGACACCAGTTACATGATCTTGCTCTTCTTGCCTCATTTCCTCTGTATTCTCACTTTGGCTTTAGAAAAAATTGACCCTATTTCCATTTTCTCCTCCAATGCATGCCATTGGTACTTATCCTACCAAATCTTCTCTTCATAAGATGGGCATAAAGAGAGGATATGGATGATTCAGCAGGATGATTATTTTTCAAAGCAGTAAAACTTAGCCTGGTGAATTTGCACTTGACATTGCAGAATTAAACTCTTGGAACTGGACTGGTTTGTAAGCTGTACTCAAAGCAACAGCGAGCATTGAATGCTCTAAGCTTCAAATTATAAAGTAGTAGCAAGAATTATACTTGTCAGTTCAAGTCATAACTACTGGAAGTTGATTTTTTAGTTCAATATGAACTAAATATTTCCTAATTTTGAAAAGTTTGAAATAGTTTCCTTTCTGACCACAATGCAGTTACATAAATGGTTCAAATTTGCCTCAGTGTTGATATTTACACATTAGACAATATAAGAACACTTGCCATTTAATGTGCAGCGTTGGCCTTATCCTCACTCTCTTAAATGCCATTGTTCTCTACCTATTATATGGATTAATGACTGATTTCAGTATCAAGTTTTAAGAGTTACTCCTCAATATATTCAATATCTCAAATAAATTATGTAACAATCAACAAGAAATTACAGCTTTTCTCACAAGCATTAAATGAATAATAATCTAGATACAGATATGTGGTCAATTTTTTTTTTTTTTAAACACAGACTGCCAAGAGATTTCCCAGCATTCTGAACTTAGTAGCAGCATATTTAATGATCAGTTGTGGAAAGGCAGAAGAAATATTAAGTTATGCCTGTGAGTTATTTGGTTTTCAGGACCAAAGGGAGAAACTAGGGGGGGGAGAAATAAATAAAAATATAAAAGTAGCAGAATTGATTTTATCTGCTTCAACATTCACACTCAAAATACTAGAAGCATATATTGTTATCAAATACTGGACTTACACTCATATTCCTATCCCAGATCTGGATAGAGCCATCTTGACAGCCAGCTGCAATAAGTTTCCCATCTCTGCTGTATGTGCAAGTTGTAGGAATCACTCGTTTACCTTGAACTGATCGCGGCTTAAATACGCTTTTGTGCTTTTTTTCATTGTTAACATCCCAAGTCCTCACAGTTCTGAAAAAAGAGTTTAAATAAACAGTTGTTTTAGATAATGTTATTACATATAAAATAATTCTTCCTGTGATCAAACCAAACACTTTTTCCAGCACAGATGGCATACAATATTGTTCAAATTAAGTTGTAATTGCAAAATAGCATTTAAGATATGAGGACAACTTTTCAAGTAAGAAATATCATGTTTACTAAAATGCAACTGAAGTTTAAAAAAAATTAAAAACAAACAAACAAACAAAAAAACCCAAAAACCCCAAACCAAAACTTTTCCCCAAAACTCTCATGTAAATACATAAATGATTCAGAATTCGGAAGATAACAAAATGTTAATACACAGGTACTACATAATCTCCCCTGCCACTGGAAATTGAGAAGAGGAAAGTATTCATTCCTCTACAAAGAATGAACACTTCAGGAAAGAGGCATGAATGCCTATACAAATTCATAACTTAAACAGATTTCTTAACTATTCAGACATAACAACAACTGAATATTCTGCTTTTAACTGGCTGGTTATTCTTCACGCTTTGCTTTTAAAAGGCATTTTAAACATTAATTGTATTATTATTGTAATTCTCTTCCACTAATCCTGAAGGTCTTAGAGTTCTGTTATCAAAATGTTCTTCAAATATTTAAGAAAGACTCATTTATGTAATTTTTTTTTCTCAACTTGAATTTTTCCCACATTATTAGCAAAACAAATACATCCTTTCTCTTTTTAATGGAAAAAGAGTATCTGCCTGGATCTTCACTGTTCCTTAGATACAGAAAAACATCCAAATGAGAGAGAACTAAAACACTAGATACAGGTGGACCCTTTAAACTGCCTTAGATACAAATGTTTTCTGTCCATTTAATATGTTGAGGTCTTTCCACATAAAAATTCAAAACTCTTCTGGCATCTAATGCAGAGAAGAGTTTCAGAATTTGGCAAAGGAAGGAAGATCATTCATTTAGAAAGAAAAAGTCCCAAGGTTCTCAAGAAAACCCTATTTGTTTAGACTATACAAACATTGCTTATGATCCAACAGCACATATTTCACTGGTCTCTAGCAAAGCAAATAAAACTTTAACAGAGGCTGCCATTTCTCCAGAATGAGACAAGATACCATGGCATAACATTAGGAACTTTCATCAGAGCTACAAGACCAGACAGGCCACAGAGCTGACATATAAATAAGTCTAGAAAAAAACAGAAAAGAAAATGAGCTGGAAATATCTCAGAAAAGTTACAATTAATTGCATATTTAATGACAGTAATGAGAAATCAGTAACTGTAAGTTAGAATGAATAAGCAGAATTAATCTCCAGTTGTCCATAATAAACTAAGTCTAGTTTCATTTTTAAAAGACTGCAAATCTCCTATCTGTAAGGCACCACTTCATTCGCTCTATTTGGAGTTCTAGCATAAGACATTAAAGTGTTCTGATGATAAGTTTGGGGTTGAGCTTGGGCATGTTTGTTGTTCGGTGGTTTTGACTATTATTTTTATTTTAAATGAAGCACTATATTACAATAATGATTAGGTTGATTAGAGGCTCTTCAGAAGTTGCTTTCATCCTTAACCATTATATGATTCTGAGATTGCCTTTTTCATCTCCTTGTGTTGTCAATAACCATCTCAGTCTCCTGCCTTTCATTTACACTTTCTCCCACTGTGATATTTGCTCAAAACTTCAGTCTTTTTCCACTTCCCTTCCTTCATAATATTCAATCCCTCCAAAATCTCATTTGAATATCCTGTACCGTCAGCTTCCCTTCTTCCTTCAGGGTTGACCATCTCCTACTGAAAAGGTCTGTCCTCTCTTACAGTGCAAGTTCCCAAGGACTGCCTTCTCAGGTGGTGCACCTGGTAACAGTTACGTGCAGGGAACTTCAGAGCCTGCCTTCCCCTTTCATTCCAGATGCCTCACAAGCATCCCAGATGTAATTCCAGAAACAGCCTCTTAAGAATTCTTTACCATCCTAATTCTTTATTTCTGCTGGCATGGGATGACTTTTTTAAAGCCTTCTGTTTCCTCTTTTTAGGGCTCAATGTCCTGTCAAAACTTCAAAAATCAGCTACACTAGAGCATATTCAAACCTTTTTATCATTTTACCTTTCCACTGTAAAGGAATAAGAAGCACTTGTATACTCCTATTCCTTATAAAACACATTAAAAGAAGTATGAGCCCTAAATCAGCTGTAATATTAGCAGGTCAGTTGAAAAGTCCAAGTTCTCTGAAGTGCTACTTCCACTGCAGACAGTTGGCCATATTCCCACACATGAGTTACATGCCCTGTCAAAAATGCCCACACAGCCTATAGCATACATTTAACATTCCCTCAATGTTTTCTTAATGTCCCCACACTGAGCATGTGTTTGCTGTTGCCTTGCTGCTACTGGATATAATGAAAAAAAATTTCTACTAAAGTAAATACTTTGTAAGAAATCATCTATAGATTAGTTACAAATTTGTCAGTCATTCCCATAGAGTCCTTAATTCTTGAGCTAAGACTGAGCTCTTTAATGTCTTCTTTCACATAAGAGCTGTTTAGTATTTTTATTCTTTATGGAAATATTTCCTATTTTTATTTTTAAATGGACATCATATTGCAAACACATCTCATAATATCGTGTGCAAAATTTCAGCTTAGCATGGTTTCTGGCTGAATCACCACCAACTAAAACATGAGGAGCAATTTGTAAACTATGCGTGTTTTATATTTTCCTTCACAGCAGTGAGAGAGTAGAAGCAGGGATCACTGAAAGACCTTCACTGGACATACCTTCACTGGAATGAAAGGAGGTTTAGGCTGGACATTGGGAAGAATTTCTTCACAGGAAGGGTGATTAGACACTGTAATGGGCTGCCCAGGGAGGTGGTGGAGTCACCACCCTTGGAGGTGTTTAATGGTGGTCTGGCTGACCATGGTGGTATTGGGTCATGGGCTGGAATCAATCCCACAAGGTCTTTTCCAACCTAATTGATTCTGTGGCTGGATACACCTCATTCATGAGCACTCACAGCCCAGAGAGCCAAACGTGTCCTGGGCTGCATCCAGAGCAGTGTGGGCAGCAGGGCAGGGAGGGGATTCTGCCCCTCTGCTCTGCTCTGCTCTGGTGAGACCCACCTGGAGCACTGCACCCAGCTCTGGGAGCCCAGTGCAGGAAGGACAGGGACCTGCCGGAGCCAGTCCAGAGGAGACCACCAAGATGATCAGAGGGCTGCAGCACCTCTCCTATGAGGACAGGCTGAGAGAACTGGGTTTGCTCAGACAGGAAAAGAGAAGGCTCTGGGGAGACCAAAAGCAACTTCAAGTAATAAAAGGGGGCTTGTAAAAAAGATGGAGAGTGATTTTTACACAAGTAGATAGTGATAGCATAAGGGGAAACAGTTTAAACTAAAGGAAGATAGATTTAGGATCAATGTTAGGGATAAAACCTTTACTGTGACAGTGCGAGGCACTGGCACAGATTGCTCAGAGAAGCTGTGGATGTCACATCCCTGGAAATGTTCAAGATCTGGTTAGACAAGGATCTGGGCAACCTAGTCTAGTGGGTGGCATCCCTGACCTTGGCTGGAGGAGGGGGGAGGTTGGAATTAGATGACCTCTGAAGTTTCTTCCAACTCAAACCATTCTGTGGTACTGTGACTCATATTTAACTCCTCCCATTCTAGCCAGAAGGAAAGGAGATAAAAAGGAAAAGAAGCATAGAAACTCAAATAATACACCTTCAGGTAATATTGTCTTTAAATTGGCAATATGGCAAAAATATTCCAAGACTGCTTCCATATATTCTCTCCCCTTCTGCTACTGACTCCCAGTCAGCATACTATATAACAGTCAACTCAGGACACATTATGTAATTATGACTCTGAGGTATTTTTCTGGAATATTTTGCACCATTTAATGATTTCCTCTTCCTCAGACATAATGAAAAAAATAAATGAGATTGCATTACAGAAGTTCTATTTTTGCTTCCTAAGTTCTCTGAGCTCAGTCTGTTCTTTGCATTGAAAAGAGTAAAAAAATTTACCCCTGCATCAATCAGATAATTTCCAGGACACTCATTGTGTTCAAAAACACCCTCTTCCTAAGAGTTTCTCCTCAAATGTAAAAAAGTGGGAGATGAAACAATAACACTGTTTTATGCTCTATGTTGCACCATTTAGCAGAAGTGTAATATTAATATTTATCTGTGGATAGGCAGAACCAAGGTATTTTTGAACTCCAGCGAAAACAAAAGAAAAACATTTCCTGAATGAGTCTTTTTTTTCCACCTGAAAACAAACTATATTTAATGAAAGTTTGTTCTTTAGTAAAAACTAGACATAAGGATTTTTTTTTTTTAACTATACCTCTAACATATACTGTTGTTTGTTCATTACATCAAGTTTTAATACATTGAATGATAAGCGGTCACATCAACATTTATGATTTCTCTTTCATAAATTCCTTTTCAATTCAAATATCCATGAAAAAGGCTTCACATATACCTGTTTAAATTTAACTTTTTAAATTATGGATTCCACATCTGCAAAACAGATTTTGCAAAACTGATTTTGTAAAGTCCTTATATTTGACAACAGCAATTCAAAGCAACTTAGAAAAGGAGGGGAATGTTCTTTTGGAAAGGTAATGTGGATATTTTCATGACCACTGAGAAGCTAAATGACACATAATAAACAACTAATTTAATTACTGAGGTTCAAGGGGAGCTTTTGGCAGGTTCTTTCCCCAAAAAATGTTTTTTCTCTTTTTCTCCTTTCTTCTCATGTTCTTATGATGTTATTACTAAGTTTAAAATTTCTAATAAAATTAATTATTGGCAATGCTGCTGCATTACACAAATTATTACAGTTATGTAGCTGCATTTCCCAGATTGCAAGCACAGAAGATTTCTCTGTCATGAGTCAGCTAGACATGGCCCTAATACAATCTCTTGAAATTCAAGAAGTGAACCAATGCTAACTTCAAAAGCCTGACCTGCCAAATTCCACTAAGCTTTTTCATCTGTCCCACCTCCTCTGTTTCTACTGGGCTGGAAAACTCTATTGCACAATGTTGAATGTCACTGGCATTTAATATGTTACGTCTACTTGGAATAATTAAGTCTACTCTTATGGCTTGAAATACAAAAGAAGCAAAGAGTACATTACTGTTAAAAGTACAGATCAGGCTTAATGTTGTACATCTAATAACCTAATTATAGTGCTTACCTTTGCAATGTATTATAGTGCCTACTTGTGTAATATAAGGTTGCAAAGCTGTAACGTACTTCAAAATCATCACATAAATATGGTGGCAATGGAATTGGTCATCCCAGTATAAGATGACACCAAGTCATCAGTGATAGAAAACACATTTTGAAAGTGTTAAATTAAGACTCTTTATAAAAAAAAAGCAACTGATCTTACAGTAAGGTTTTTTTTAAATCTCTTTTATGACATAAAACAACAGTATGTATATGGGAATGAAATTAAGGAACTTATTAATACAGTGGAAAATTGCCTAAAGCAGAATATGTAAAGAGGTTAGTTAAGAAATAGCTGAGAAGTTCTGTTAAGATGCACTTTATGTATATGGAGGTCCAACATTATGTCAGCAAGAAAACTTTCATTATTGTGTTCTTTTTGCCCTCTTTCAGCAGAAGTAAGTTATAGTCTTCTTCTATGGATCACATAGAACCCAATGAAGGTTGAGTCACCTGCCACACAATGAAAAAATTTGTACACACAAACAGGTGGAGGAATCCAGAGAAATTTTCCATACTTGTTCAGCAGAAAAACTTCTAAATAAGCTACTTTCTTCTAGCATTTGAACAGAATTAAAATAATTTGAACTAGAATACAAGAAAAGTCACATCCAATATATGTAAAATCATAACAACATAAAATCATACCTATATATTTTGTGGCCAAAAATATGGACACAACTTAGCAATTCATAACAATTCTACTTTTCTGTTACTTAAACCCTAGATGCAAAAAACCAAAGAGAAACATTTAACAGATAAAAAAAAGTATGTGATATATGGCAAACAAGCTAAGCAACTGTGAAACCATATTTTTCCATATTTTTAAATTAAACTGGTAGCCTTTTTTTGACAGGAGAAATTACCATCAATTGAATGTACAAAGTACGAAAGTACAAAGTACATCATTTCCATGCACAAGTGCAGCTGAATTTTAATTACTGGGGCGGAGTAGATTAAAATCTTATAACAATGAACGGGAACTGCTCCCATTCTCCAGTGTGAAGGAACCAAAAAGCAACTAACTCAAAATTAAATAACACATAAGCATGTCTGAGAGAGCATGGAGAGCTGAATTACTAAGGAAAAATCCTGCTGATGGCCAATATATGCAACATTTGAGAAAAACTAAATTAGAAAAGGAAACAGAGAAGAACTGGAAGAATATTAGCTAAGAAATCAGAACTAATGGAGGTAAAGGAGAAGAGTAGAGATGGAAAGAGACAGATTGAGGAGGATAAAAGCAAGGAACAGAATATAAATTGTCATGTCATGCCAGATTTGGCATGACTGCCCTCAAGTCAGCTGTGCAGCATGTTAACAGGAGGAAAACAGCAGCAGTAAATACTAGTGAGTTATGACATACAATCACCTCTGACTGAGAAGCTGGCAAAAAGACACATTCAGACACAAAGGGTTACCCACCAATACGTCTGTGTGATCCTTTACAGGTTATACTATTAAGACATAGTAGAATATCTATTGGCAGAACCTCTTATTTCTGGCATAAAGAGGCTGTTTTTAATGAAATCAAATCTTATAAGCTTTCTGGACTGAATAATTTTTGCTTTTTCCCAGATTAAATCACCGGGTCAGGCTAACAATACAAAAAGGCATTTTTAAGGTTAAAAATTTAAGAGTAGAAAAAAAATTCCTAGAAACAAGTAAGCAAATAACATAATACAAGTCTTACACATTTTTTTTAATCAACAGATCCTATACATAAAATGGTATCATATTTGCATATGTTTTGCATATCTATTTCAGCTGTTCCCTTCTACATACCTCTCCAAAGTAATGGAAAATACATCCTTTGGAATTCTGCACAAAATTTTTTTTAAAGTACTTCATTCAAATCCTGAAGATTCCCTCAAAGTGTCTACAGATCAGTTCATCAGAATGACCAACTCCAAAATTTGGTCATCTTCAAAGGTTATAGCAGACATATTTTGCATACCACATTGGCAGAGAGAAGGAGTGACAAAATATTACACAGTAAAAACTCAATTCTACATCTTAAATGTTGACATTTATTAACTATCAACAACAGCTGTTAAGTCAAAGCTCAAGAAAGAGCATCAAGTCACACAAATTGAAATATTTCAGAATGGATCATAAAAGAAATTCCAAGATTCTGCTCTGTACTGTCTTCCCACCTTCACTGTGAATTTCCTACTGAATTCCCACTGAATTCCCAAAGCAAAATTCAGATAAATACCGTTCTATACCCAGTCTTCAAAGATTCTGAATGCTTTAATTCAAAACTGTAAGTTTCATCTGGGACCTAAAAGTTTCACAGGATTTCTTTTTCTTTCTAAAAATTCTAAGATGGCAACAATTTGCTTTGAATGTAATTGCTACCTTGGAAGACAGTATAACATATTAATACACAAATCATATACAGAAAAGTCAAGACCAAAAGGAAAGTAAATGATGGAAACTTTTCAATAAAAACAAAAGAACAACAATACTACATATCTACTCCATTACCAGTTAATAGTAAGTTCCAATGCATTTACTGATGTTCAGCAGAATTTTACTCACATCAAAACAAATGCTCTGAACACAAATAAAACAAAAGGTTTTGTGGGGGAAAATTTACAACCTCAGAAGAAAACATAAAAAGAGCTATTATGGGAAAGAACACACAAACAGAAGAAAAGGCTGAGAAGGAATATGAAAGTAGATCAATTGTGTAAAATCAAAAAAAAAAAAAAAGCTAAGGTGACTGCTGGACAGAAAGCAGTAGTTGAGGGCAGGCAATACCAGTAAAAATTGTCCCTTCTAAGCAAGAAGGATTAATATTCAACGTACATTATATATTCAGTGCTGCTTAAAATACAGAAAAATAGAAGAAATCTAAAAACATTGATTACATTCTGAAGACAGGATAATTACTGGGGGATAAGTTGGGAATGGGACAAACACTCCCCCCCACGCCTCACCAAATCAAACCAACTGCTTCAAGAATCTATGCACAAAAATAAAATACGTGATAGGGAAATTATGTTATTGAGAGGACATATTACTGAAAGGAGACTGCACTTAAATACACTCAAATTCTATAAACGATTAATTAGAGGCAAATCACTGAGGCATTAAAAACAAACAAACAAAACTCCAAAAAGACCACCAAATTAAAAAAAAAAATCTAAAAACCAACACACAAAGATGCTCCAGAGGTCTGTTTAAAATCTCAAGAGTGATATAGAATAAGGTCTCTTCAGCCTAAGAAAATGGTCTCCAAATTAAAGGCATATACTGTACTGAAAACAAAGGCTGCAGGGCTAATAGGTTAATTAAAAATAATTTATTTAGTGTTCCAGTCTGTGTTGTTGTGATGAGTTCTTCCTCAAAGAATTTTTTCTCAAGTTTAAATAATGGATTCAGTTTGTTTACCTCCCTTCCAAAGGCCGATGTATAAGTAAAAACTGAACAAAACTGTCATGCCCGAGTTCCTATAAGCCTTTCTTCCTTAGTATTTCCTTAAATATTAAAATATTTTCCTTTCATATTTCCCTGAAACACTGACTATATTTGATTGCATTAGTGATAAATATTTGGGCAGCTAAACTGCACTAAGAGAAAAAATCTTGCTGGTTTTGAATTACTTTCTTACTGGGACTGACAGCTAATTTGCTTTGTTTCTCGTTGGTGATGTCTTCACATACAAATCTGACTGAAGAAAAAGGTTGCTTATCTTTGATACAACCATTAGGATGGCAGTCATGGATGTCTGCACCGAAGTGTATCATTTCTTCATTTCAAATCAGCAAGGTATCTAATAGCAAGTCTTCAGAAAACCGTGCACAGAGTAGGTGAGAGAACCACCCCCTGAAGATATTTTCTTCCAATGAGTAACAGATTCGGTGATTTTAATGAAGTATATTAAGCACTGTAAGGAGTCAATATGCTTTTGAATTAACAATAATTCAAAGTCTATGTTTATGCTGTGCTATTTAAAAAACCTGAGCACCAGTATTTTCCTGACACTGTGTAGCACTTTACACACAAGAAGTCCTTCATTTACTATTCCAGCAACATCCAGCTTCAATGTTATTATTTCTATACAGAACATTAGATAAATTACAGGTATTATGTGATTCAATTCTGAAAGCTGTGACAGTAAAAGTAGATACAATTTTGTGTCATTTTCCAAATGGGGCAAGCAGGCAATGAACTGAGATCTCATCTCCCACTTAGAAAAGATAAAGTGGGATGCAACCAATCTCCCTAGGGGGTACATCTGATTAAGATCAAAGGGGAGGACTTCTGGTAAAGAACATCTTGACAGTTCAAGTTACTGTCACCTGCATGACTTGAAATTACTCAAGAGCAGTCTTGCATGATACTGCAAAAGGAGGAGAGGTTAATCACAAGGAAAACAGGATGCTTTCTAAGGAGCTGATTAGTCATGGCTATAAAATAGCTTAGGCTCACTTGGATCTCGAGTTTTTTTCACTCTGTTAAATAACTTAACTTGGAACTAACACTCAGCTGAACTCTTCATTACACCAGCAAAAAATCAACTGAAATTAAAACAGTGAAGCATTGAAAAGCTCTCTGAAGCAACACCTCAGCTGACCCTATACACATTAGTTTTAACTGCTTTTGTCATCATCTTAGATCTCACTCAGACACTTTTCTGCAGGTCCATTAGCAATGAACGGCAATCTAACAAAGGTAAGTAACTAAAGGGAGCAAACTGTAAGTCTTAAATGTATTTTGATTTCTGAAGTAACAGACTCTGTTCCAAACATTGCGAAGTTTGACTCAGCTGCACAGGTTAACTAGGCACTTTGGGCTACAGAAGACTTTAAAAGTGAGTTTTATTTTGTCTTTACGTATGAAGTACCAATCTTCATACATTGCAGTGTAATCACATAAAAATTTACAACCTACTTATAAAGACCAGGAAAAACTGCAGCACATAAGGTAAATGCAAATTTAGGTTATTTGTATGTATATTTTCTGGAATATTCACCAAAGTCTAAGACACTTCCCTCATCCTCACAGAAATTCAGAAAGGAAAAGAGCATCTCTTCAAGAAAAGAAATTACAGTTCTTAGCCTCAGAACTCCAGAGAGTCATGATACAGTCCCACATCTGTCTGGATAACCACAGAGAACATTTTTTTATATATTATCATCATCATGGTCTGCTCATATCATAATACTTACACTACTGAGGAAGCTCCTGTATTCTTTTCTTACTTTTGTATAAAGTTAAAAGTTTAAAGCAATAGATTAGTAGACAAAATAGTATTCAATTTTATGATTCTCAAGGAAAAATACTAAAGGACTTATGCTCCCTTATTAATTATATTCTCCACGTGGGGGAAAATGGTGGGAATTTTGCTGAGTTTAAAATGTGTAGAATTAAAAACCGTAAAGGCAGGACATAAATAACTAAGAAAATACTTTCAACAATCTCATTTTCCTTTCAAGTTAAAAAAAACCCACAGAGAAGTGATGTGTTTCATAGCTTAATTTGATAAAAATATCAAATAGCTCTACAGTTTGAAAATGTTACTTGTAGTGCTCTAGTCTTCTGTTTGCTTGAAGCCCTGAAATTTCTGACTATTCAAAAATTCACCTTTTAGTTCACTGCACAGCCTGCTGCTACCTGAGCAACCTGATCTGAGTTGGCTTTGCACTAAGAAGGGAATTGGGAATTGAAACAGATGACCTACAGATGTTATCTTCAACCTAAATTATTCTGTGACTCCAGACAACTCGAAAGGGTATTCTACCATGCATTTAGAGGACATGAATATTCCTGGCAGGGACCCACACTTCTTATATCTAAAGCTCTATGAACCAAGAAAAATCTGCTCAAAAGCTAGTAAGAATAGAACTAATTCCAAAATCACAACAAAGACATACAAATGTCACCAGCATCTCCAACTTTTAGAGCAACTGGGAGACAAATACTGAAAACCTACAGAAGCTCCAGCTCCAACTTATGTCCATTGCCCTAAATGCTATAAAGACATGCCTTACGTCTCCCCTGCCTAACTGCATGCATGAGCAGTTAAAACTACCCACAGACATACCACAGCAATCAAATTTTAACTTGCAGCTGAGAGCACTCCTACAGAGGTCAGTCAAGCAGCAGGAAAATTCTCAAACAATTATTTTTTGTTTATTTTTTCCCAGCTAGAATTCATGGATGCTTCCTCAATAATTCAGCTATTAAGTGAGTGCAAATGCCCAGCTCCACCCATTCTTTTTACCTGGGGTATCAGTAAAATTTTTAATTCTTACTTTCTTAGAATCACAGACCAGAATTACAGAATATCTTGGATGGGAAGGGACCCATCAGGATCATTGTTCCTTGCAGATCTACATAAAACTAAACCACCTGACTAAGAGCCTCATTCAGATGCTCCTTGAACACTGCCACGCTTGATGGCAGGACCAATTCCCTGAGGAATCTCTTACAGTGACCAAACACCTTTTCCTAATGTCCAGGCTGAACTTCCATGGATGCAGCTTCATTCCATTTCCTCATGCCCTGCCACTGGTGACCAGAGAGATGAGATCTGCACCTTCCATCTGCTGCCCCCCAAGAGGAAGGTAAACATTCCCCTCCTCCAGGCTGAACAAGCTCAGTGACTTCAGCAGCTCCTCACAAGTCTTGCCCTCAAGACCCTTCTCCATTTTGATCCCACTTCTCCTGATATACTCTAAGAATTCAATGTCCTTATGTCATTATCCTGTCGCCCCCAAAATTGTCCCCAGGACTCGAGGTAAGGCCCCACCAGTGCAGAACAATAATTTAGCATACTTTGGTCCCATATTTCCTCTGCATTGCAGGAAGTTTCCTTTTTATTTAAATTTTTAATTCTTAAGATGATCTACCTGAAGCTGTGTGTATCCTTTAAAAACTAAGTTATGCCATAAAGAAAAAGCCCTCAAATGTAAGCTCGTACCATTGACTGCATATCTTATTGCAGCAGCTAACATTTGAATCAAGAAAAACTTCAGAAAAAATATTAATGTAAACGCACATGGTTTATAAAGACAAAAATAGCTTTACTAACCCTTTTGTAAACATACAGCTTTCAGCAAAGGCCAGTACAGTCATTATTCAAACTCTTCTTAACCAGGCCTGCTCATTTGCTGTACTCTCTTAATCAGCTCTGCACTGCGTATGTATCTATAAACAGATAAGTCAGTCTAGGAGAAGCCATTCTCCTGGATCTGTAATGGACTTCACACCTTTAGACATTCAAGACAAAAAGCAAACTACTATGCCAGTGCAGTGCAAATTACTACACACAGGTGAGATAACCACAATTTTTTGATGAAGGCACTCTTGCATTTCAAACAAGTCTCCAGAGCAAATTTCCAAAGACTTACATTTATGACTCATCAGGAGATTTTAATAAGAGTGACAGAACTTTAACCCTACAAAACCACAACAATCCCTCTTGCTGCAAAATACCATCATTCTGCACCAAAGGACAAGAATTCTGCTGTTCCAGAGACAGGAGACAGAAAAAGAAACTCACCAGAACTTCACATAATTGATACACATAATTCCTAAGCCTCACCGTTGCAAACAGCTGAATTGCTATGGCTGACATAAAAAATAAAACATCAACTTTGAGAAGATAAATAAAGGGGATATAAAAATCTTCCTAAGTAATTTGATCTTCACAAATGCCAATTCTGCTTTATTTTTACCTCATGCAACTCTTGAGAACAAGTTTTTAGATAATCTGCATGGTATTTCAATGTAAGTATTTAAACAGTAACAGATTATATAAAATACTGGTTAAACCAGGTTTGTGTGGAAGCAAGAAATATTATATTTACGTAGGTGAGCACTGAGATGAAGACTTAAAACCTCTAACTGACAGAATATTTAAAAATCGCTTTAATAAAATTACTTTATTTTGGGACCAGGTACCAGACTATTAGTTCCTTACTCTTGATGTTCACTTGCGTGCATGCGCACAAACATCAGGTTTCTCCGAAACCATAACACTTTCTTACTTCATGCACCTCTAACTTTCCCCTGGTCTGCATTTTATTAATGTTGCACTAGTCACACACATTTGATATTTAGTTCTAAGCAGTATCATCTGCAACAGTCTGAGAGTGCCTTATTTAAGTTAATTTCCAATTCCCAAATAGTCATTACAAGAAATAAAGCTTGTTAGGCTCACTACCTTAAAGTCTTTCTACATTATGGCACTAAAAGTACATGGGATACATTTAAGTTATATTCCATATAACGACATAAATTTCCAAAAAAAGTAGGTGAATCTTCCACATCTCTAACACTTTTGGAAACTTTGCAGTATTTTCTACTTTTCCAACACCTTACACTCTTGAAACTGGTAGACTTCATAAGTACTTCAGCTTTCACTTGGAAGTACCATGAACTTGAAATATTACACAAGTTCCAACTAGTGGCTCAGAAACAAAAAAAACCAAGTAACCTACTTGTTAAATATTTTATTTATTTGTATTTTGAATAAATGGATGTTATTATATATCTACTTGAAGATCTACTTTGCACTGTGTAATAAGTTACCATTTGTTTGTTCCATTGCTAAATCATTCATTTGAACATAACCTGATGAAGAGGCACTTCAAACCAAGCCACACTCTTTCTAACAAAGCAGATGAGGAATGTTCACAATATTCATTCCATCAATCCTGTCATAAGGGTGTAAGCCTTCAGAAGAACATTTTTTTAAAAAGGAGCTTGCACGTGGAACAGCTAACTTAAAACTACCTTGACTTTTCCCCAAAATATTCAAATCTGTGAAACTAAATTATAATGCTATAATTTTTCATGTACAGTGCTCAAGAGTCTATTAATGTCATCTAGATACTACTAAACACGGGTGTTTGGCTCAAAGTCGAGCCATTCTAGCGTCACTGTGAGACGTGCTACTCAATGGCTAATCTTCATGTAAATAAATGTGAGCTACGTAAAATATAAGAGACATCCTTCATTTACGTGAAAAAGCTTTTAGAGCGAACAAGTCACGGCCATGCACTCTGGTCCTCTTAGGTAGTCTCACTTAATGAAAGAACTGGAAACATATATTCCATTTAAATGGCAATTTTCATTTAGTGGTCCAAGATGACAACTACATTATGTATTTTTACACAGGCACAACACTCACTCAGTGTTCTTGAAGGACTAACAAAAAACTTCCAAAGGAAAAGCAGTTCACACTGTGAGTAAACAGATGCTGGAATGGTACATCACTTACAGATAAGTAAACTTCAGAATTATTAAAAAAAACCCCAGAATTATTATAGCTTGGAGGAAATAAAGTAGGTTTTTTTCTAAAAAATTACACCAGGGCAAGATTTCTAAAGCTAAATTTTATCTCAAACCAAACCTACTGTAAGTTAAATTATTTGCCAGGTTTTATAATAAACATGCTGATAGAATAATTAATTTTTAAAGCCTAAGTGTGTACCACCGAAAAAGGGAAGACACCTTTTTTCATCTCTGAAATTTTTCAGTACCTGTTATTCTGTTATCCATTTAATTCACTGTGAATCACACAACAGAAGAAAGCTGCAAATCAGCATAAGTAAATTATTTATTTTGAAAGGAGGAATGTATATGGACTAGCAAGTTTATGATGACAAAAGAAGATCTGCATCTTATCTCACCAAAAGTTCAACCTCAGGAGACTGAAATGTTTGCCAGCATGTTCTAAATCATACAGACAGCAGCAAATGTGGATCTTAATTGTAGAGATTAGCTGACCAGAAGTTTCCAGTACCATTAATGAGCTAAACTGAAGAATATCGATCAGATGTTTTCTGTCCTAGCAAACTGAAGATTTCACAAATCACACGTCTGGACACATTTCAAGGACAAGAAACATTTATGAAACCAAACTAACCCCTCTCAAGAGAAATGCATTTAATATAAAGCTTTATTAGAAAGCATTTGAACGACAGTATTAGCTTAAAAAATTAACACTATTGCCACAAAACGACTACAAAATGATTTGCTGGGGAATGATTCAGAGACAGAAGAGGGGGGAAATGAGCTACAAAGTCAATGTGGAATTGGTTGATAAAACTGTGAAGGCAGACTGATTTTGGAGAAAAAACACACAACTAAAAAAGGAACAAAGTCTTGCAATTAATGTGCTATTGTAACAACTACTGGATCCATATCCTACCTGCAGCTCCACATGGACAGTTCTGCCATCCTCAGAAGGACTATGTATGGATTTCTTCCTATTCTCAAAAATTAAGTAACTTTAACAGACACTCAAAGCTCAACACCAAGCCTTTATCTATAAAAAGCTAAGTCATATGTACAGTTTGATCACAGTTTTTATCACTGAGAATCACCTGCCTATTCCAATCTCATATTGATTAAATGGTGCTCTTTGTGTTCACTGGTTTGTCTGATGATTGAAAGTGAAATTTCATCCACAATTTCTGGGTGAAAGCTACAATTGGTAAAGAATTTACGGCATTTCTTCCTTAATAATCAGTTACGCAGTCACATAATAAATCTGTTTAAAACTAAATACTTTCTTTCTCCTATACAAACCTTGCTAACTTCCAATTACTGGGCTGAGTTATGTCTTTAAAAATTTAAAGAACTTTCAAATGTTGGACATTTTATCTCTCTTTTAATTTTTTTTTGCTATTGCCAAGTCTCTTAATATCCTATTCAATAAACTGAAATGTACTCAGCTTCCTGAATATTCTTGAATTAGCTGACGTTTCAGGATACACCTCTGACATTTTTCCTTTTCAATGTCTTTTACCATCCTTTTTAGCCTGCTGTCATTGGAACTAGACACAGAACTCAATGGGTATTGCTGAAACAAAACATTAACATCATCTCCTTTACCAACGCCATTAGTAAAAGTTAATTCTCTGTGTGTGCATGCATTTTTAAAACATGTGTATCTGCTTTTCCACAGCTTCATACTAAGAGCTTATATAAAATTAACCCTATGAACTTTCAGGGAAATATTCTTCTCTGTGTATGATTTCACATGCTGTTGTTTTCACCCAGCTCACTAACCAGCTTGCTCTCAGAATCACTGGTTAATACTTAATGTTCAGGTTTTACTAGAAACACATTCACACTTTCTCTGATAAAATCTGCTTTAATTATTTATTGAAATATAGAAGTTTTGAGGCAATAGTTCAGTCATATGAAATTGCACTAGAAACATGTTGTTTTGATTACTTAAGATTATCAGTTTTAAGATCTATTCCTATTAGCTAGCCCAGTTGATAGATGACAAATGTCTCACATATATTTACAAGATTAATCCCTTAAAAGTCAGAAACAAAACTTAGTGGAATTAACAGAAGGAATTTCAGCAGATTTTGGAATGCCATTTACTGCTTATAAGTTACTAATGGATACTATACAAAAATTTATAAAAGGTTTTACTAAATAAACAAGAGAAGCTTCTTTCACAAAAACCCATACATAATTTCCATGATATTCTACCTCACTTGAGAAATGGGATTTATCAGACTTGAACAGAATTTTCTGAACTGGAAATTTTTCTAGGCTTCATCACCTTCCAGTGAAACCACGCACCTTTGAAACCAGTACCAGCTGAGAAATGCAACTTCAGGCTGTTCCAATTCGTTCCATGAAAAATGAAAACCACCCGACATACATCTCTAAACAAGCAACTTAGCAGTGGGATTTTAACTAAAACATATATTTATATAACATGAGGACTCTGATAAGAGGAACAATTTAAAATTTCATTACTCAAACAGTGAAATTACCTGCAATTCTAAACGTCAAAAATCACAAACCAAATATTTTCACAGAGTTTTGATGTATAGGATATTAACTATCATTAGTCATTACTGTATAGCTTTAATACAGAATCAGATTTGAACATTAATCATGGCAAATTAATTTTATTTTCTTAGATAGAATGCATATTTTATCTTTGTAAGCAAATGTGCCAAAATAAATCCTTGTCTACCCTACTTCAATTTCTTATTATCAAACAAAAACATTTTAGTTTAGTTTACTAAGTCAATTGTACCTCCCATTAGGAGTAGAATAACCAAAGAATTCTAGTAATTTGAATAAGATGCATATCTCATGAGAAAATAGTCCTTTAAACTGAGTTATAGGTTAAAATTATCAGTGAATATTTGAGAAGAAAGGATTTCATCTTAATATAATATAAGACATAACACATTTTTCATGGGAGAAGACAGGAGAGGAAATTGCCAGTGAAAGATACTTGTGGAACAAAGTCACCACAATGGAAGTATTTGCTCAACAACCTGTATATGACCCCAAACCATGGGAAGTTTCCTATCAATTTTACAAATGGCAAATTCCTGTCTTCTTCCCCATCTGATATTAAGTTGAGCTGATGGAAATACTAAAACTTCCAGTTTCCCATCATTTCTATTCTGCCAGAAGTTACCCCACAGATCCGCTAACAGAACTGCACAAAAGTATTCTCTTTTCTAAGTCAAGGTGAGCGAGGACCAGAGAAGACGTAAGAAGGGAAAAGCTTTCCCAGTCTTACAGAAAGGGAAACAAGTTTCAGGGAAAGCTTATCCATGTAATCCAGGCAGAGCACAATACAAGTGAGAAGTGAAACACTATCTGTTCTGGGGTAAAAGAAGCAAATATATGCACCAAAACTTCTGCCTTCACATCCTAAGCTAAGAACATTGCATTTGCCTAGCAAAAGCCTTTGAAAAGACTGTCCCTTCTTGCTCCACTCACTACACAGTTCCAAAACGAACAAATTCTTCAGAAAGTACTGAAGTACCGTGAATATTTAAATTCTGTGCTTGTCAGATAAATCAACCAATTTTTTAAAAGTGTACTTTCATCCGATCCACAAAAACACTTTTAAATTTCTTGCTGTAGTAAAAAATTTTACCTTGGTAAAACTAAAAATAAATCACTCAACAGAACTACATTCCTCTATGTTCTAAATTAATTCTGAAAATTTGCCTGAACTGTAATATTGTACTGGGAATAAAAGTACCTCATAAAAATCTTGAAGAAACATTTTTAAACTTCATAATTTCATTTTCATATGGAATATGGCACAGTAGGTGAATATATGTGTATACACATCTGTATACGTATGTGCTTGAAACAACTTGGCAAGAGCTGTTTCTTTTCCTGTGATGGAAGTTCAAGTCATACTATTCCTCTGGCAAATTCAATTGTTTCACCATAATGTTATTTGCATTCCCTGCCCTATAAAGTAGTATGATGCTACTAGATGTGATTCAGGGCGATCTTTCTGGTAGGTACTTTGGACCCCAAAGTAGGACCTATGCTCTATAGCATGCAGGTTGTTTTAACAAGTAAATCTAGAAACTGCACAAAAGCACAAGCCTAAGATTGCAATTAAAGATTTTTAAATTATGCCCCAGATGAAAGTAAAATATCAGTAATTATTATCAAGCATGCTTTTTCCAACTAGCCTTCAAATCTGTGAAGATAGATGCACTGTTGAAGCTTAGGTTGTAACAAAACTTTATACAAACATCTTGGTAGTAGCCTTGGCATTGCTATCTTACTGTTCTCAGCAGTTTTCAAAGCTGCAGATGGATCAGTGTTAACTCCATTCATTACATATAAAATGTTTCAAACACTGAAGGTGTTAGGACTATTAATATTTATTCGAAAGCCTTCCTCAATGTTGTACTTTGGTGCTTTTAAACAAAACAAGGACAGTGTATGTAACAAGCTTTATCACTGTATATCTTCAAAAGCATTATTTAGAAAAATCTATAAATTCTGCAAAACATCAAGACTATATAACTACACTTACACTAAACCACACAAGTCCAAATTCAGCTCTCATCTATGTTTTCATGTGCAAAATACTCCTGACATGTAAAAGCATTAAAGAAAAGTAAAATTACAGCTTAAGTTCTCCAGTTGTCAATGTTGCTGTTCCAAGCCTTAGCAGAGTCCAACAAACTCCAGGACTGTATTCATTTCAAGTCTAATAAGCTTAGGCTGAGCTGCTGTAAACCTGGAGTGAGCAGACAGTATGTAACCCGAAGCTTAGAGTCTATAAATCTAGGAGAAATGCCATATAATCCCATCTTCACAGCCAGTGGAGCTGTTCTTCACAGTGCACAGCCAAGCAGGCTGGAGATACCAACTCTCATGCTCTCCTGAGAACGTACTACCACGGAAAAGAAAATCTAAGGAGCAAGTATGTGGACTATAATAGGTGACTTGGTTCTTAAGCTTATGGGGCACAGAATTCAATTACAGAAAAACAGAATTATCTGGGCTGAAAGGAGCTTGCCAGTTCAAGACAATCTGAACAGCATCGTGGGAATAACTCATTATTCCATGGGCAGTGAAACTGACTGCTGGTCATTTTCAGCAATGCTACTCCAGACCTTGCTCAAATCACTTTTCTGTCAAATTACCAGGTTTTATGCAGTTCTGAGCCTAATAAAAGGCTAGAAAACAGTTGTCATGACAGACAAGTCATGCACTGATAGCTGCAACCTAAAGAGACTGAAACAAGGCAGCTAATAGCAGATGAGACAGCAGGTATTCTAGATGCAAACATAATTAATAGGATGGAAATAGTTAACATATGAAAACTGAAAGGTAAGCTGAAATAAAAGTCATCATGAAACAGCAGTGTTCACTAAGATATATCAAATTTCAAAAGCCCCTAGTAGTGTCGAGGACATAATATCCTAAAGGAGAGAAAAACCATCTAGCCAGCAATGGCTGCAAACAGCAGATACACATTACGCAAACTACTCATCCTTCTGTAACTGTATTTTGCCGCTTGAAATTACAAAAAAGACACGGAGAATATTTACTAAGCAACAGTATACGGTTAAAACAAAAGTTTCAAAAGCATATTCCGTAGAGCAGAGTAACTTCATGTTTGAAATGTCTTTGGCAAAAGACTAAGAATTCAATTGTGCCTTAAATGCAAAATTCTATTTATGAAGATTTGAAGCTACTTCACTGAAATAATTAGAGATAGATCTGCACTGAAGTTGTTTCTAACTAACTTATCACAGAGGTCAGTTTGTGATGGCAGTAAATATTCTCTAGGATACCTCTTAGAGAGTAGGAATACTAACTTAACTTACTAGAGGGTGAGAGAGGAAAAGACTTGTGAGAGGAATGCTCTACAGTAAACCAGCTGTTAATCAACCATACCCCAAGCTGCAATGACAAATCATAAAGTTCATGGCTGCTAAATTTCAAGTTTGTCTACAATTTTTCTTCTAAAAGGAAAAAAAATATAGGAGAGTAGAGACACAGAACATCTGTTGCTGGAACACTTAACATCACTGACCTCTCTTGCTTATTCTTACACCACTACCTATCACATTTGTGATAAGAAAACATCCAAATAACAAAAACAACATTATCCGTTTCCTCTTCCTTCTTTGTTATTATATAGAAATCAACTGATATTTTGGAATAATATAAACAAAGAGTTAGTTATGTCTTAAAACACAGGGTACTTTTAAAGGTCACTCTGCTCAGGTGTATTTCCAGAGAGTAAAACACTTTGTAAAGACTTCCTAATTTGCAAAACTTTTTTTCACTTTCAGGTAATGTATTAATGTTGGAATTACTGTAACCATCACCTTTAATGCTGTTCTGTACATTTATTCAACATACTCCTGATAAAATGAAAGACCCTTGCCTTAATAAGTATATCTTCCAAATAAGCCTAATAATGTGGCAAAGGATCTATAAGAAAGACAAAGATAGTGTTGAACACATACTGTATCTGAACTTTATCTGAAATGGCAAGGAGTACATGCAACGGAAAGAGACTGATCATTCAGGAATAGTTGTGGGATATTTAAAGTTCTAGGCAACACATAATCATAAATGAAAAAAGATAGCCTGTGCAAGAAAATGTCTCAAGTTAATATCAATACTGATGAAAATTTTGTGTGTATGCTTTAAAAATAGTGAAAAGTTTATATAAATAAATTAATTAGTCTCATTTCAAATTCATTAAAATTGAAATTATCTGTAAATCAAACTTCAGAATTACTGCAGTTCCACGGAGAAGATAATTGCTTTTGTATGTTTGTCTTTTCTGTTCTAATCACATGAAATGTTGGAAAGTTGAAGCACTGAGAATATGATAATTCCCATATATGAGAATCTATGCACAAGATTTAATCTAGTTTAAAAAATACACTCAAATAAACACCTACTTTAGCTAAATCTCTAGGCTAGTGTTATTCATTCATACACTTACAGTTAATCACCAGATTACTGACAGAACTGACAACTTTCTGCCTCTTTCTGCAACTAAAAGCTAATAAATGCTTAACAACTTGTAAAAGCCCGGGAAAATTATTATTCATCTGTAATCCCAGAGTAATGAAACTATTTGTTTAAAAATAAGGCTTAAAGAAAAAAACTCAACCAAAAAACCTGGCCATAACATACAAACAAAGAAACAGTATGGCATTATGTTTCAACAAGCCATCATCTGGAATACTTTCAAGGAAAATAATATGAAGTGAGCTACTGAGATTTATATGTATCCCTTAACAATGACCTAAGTGGGCATGAATTTATACAAGTTAAGAGGAGTTTTCAGACTTATTCCGTAACTGCTGTATCTAGGCTCTGGCTCATTTCAGTGTGCAAGCTGACCAGCTTCTGTTTCTCTCATATAGGAGTCTGAAGGAACTGTGTCATTTTTTTATGTAGTTTTTCCTGAGTTCAACATTGTGCCCTTGAACAGTGATACAAAACGCACTGAGACTCCCTGCTGGTAACCCGTATATCTGCAGTCTGAAGTAATAAGTTTACATAGCCTAATAACTGCACATTAGAACATATCATCATCAAAACCTACTTACAGGATTTTTTTAAATGTATAACATATTTGAATGCCATGTATAAGTCACAAGAAACAGCTCACCTCTCAAAATATTTCATTTACAATAGCAATTCTAAGAGCCTTCATTTGAATTACTTTTTAGTTCAGACTACTACTACAGCCTTAGTCACCTGGAATCAAAAGAAACTATCACATATATAAAGACTAGCCCGAAGTGAGTATTTGAGTTACAGTAGGTTAACATAAAAAGAAATATGGATTTAAAATATTTGAAAAGCATTTACTTAAAACATACTTAAAATACATTACTTTCATTGGACACCTCAAGGCCACTTGCAAATTTTGCTTTTCAACTCTTTTGTGCATCACAAAAACTCCTGTTTCAACATGCCATGCAGAAAATACAATTTTCTGTCTTTATTTTTAAACTGTATGCAGGTGGCAACCATTCAAGTAAAGAGACAGACAGTGCAAATACTACAGGAATCAGATGAAAGACAGTCTACAACTAGCAAATACTCATTGATGTGGCTCATGAATGACTGTTTTCTTTAGAAGAGGAGCAAATGTTATCTAGAGCCATACAATACAGAATTAGGGTTTAACAGTACATTAACATCCCTCATGTGCTTTCCTGTGTCCTCTTCTCCTTCAGCCTCAGACCCTGCCATTCAGTGTGCCTCAAGGAGTATGACATGCAGGCTTCGACCATAATTTTCAGCACCTTCTATACTCCTGGATGCTTAACTGAAAACCCTTATACCTTTTCCCACAAGCATCTTCAAAAATAGCTGTCAGTTCTCACAACCAGGTTTGGAGTACACAGAACCTCTCCACATAGAAATACTCATCATATGAGTAGAGAAGTCTCTGCTTAAGAGACACCTGTCACTATGCTTTATTGTTCTGTGTGATGTCCAACACAGATTAAAACCAGCAAAAAGGGAAGATGTTCAGCTTTCCTTCACACCTGTTAAGAGCATCCCTGGTAACATCTTCCCACATCCATACAGGATGACCCTCTGAAAGGTCTCATTTTGGTGTTTACTGTCAAGTGTATACTTCTCCACACATGCCATATGTGGCAGTCCCTTTTCTCAGTGTGAGGATTAAATCTCAATTTGTAGATATACAGATAACATCACATTCCCTCTTCAAAGTTTCAGAGCAGTCGCTGTAGTTAAGGTGTTTTTTTTCTTACAGCAATGTCTAGCAAAAATTTTAGAACAAAACTAATAGGAATCCACGGCAAAATTTCCAGAGCTTGTCTTCACTGCATACAGGAGCAGCAGTATACTCTTGAGATAAAATACAAAGAGTAGATGTTCGATTGCACCTTTTCCTCTGATATGCAATATTCCAAAGCTTTTAATTTCTCCTCTTATGGGTATAGATGGTCTTGATAAATTATGAGGGAGTGTAATATGTCAAGGACTATGAATGTCAAAGCACATTAGTGTATAATGCCAGGAATGTCAAAACTGGGTACAGGCAGGTCTCCCGCCCTGTAAAAACATTGTTTCAGGACTGGGAGATTTTCTTATATTTTTGTTTAAAACTATAAACATTCATACCCAAAATCTCTATGTACCAGAGCCACATAAAGCCAGACTGGGCTTTGTCTCACCATCTTGCTTGACAGAAAAGACCTTAGAGTTAACTTATTCATATGAACACCACACAACTCCAGATATAAAACCACTGCAAAAGTATTGTATCTTGAGAATCCACACTCTACATTTTCAACAGTAATGCAGCATGAAATCACATCTTAATTATATACTGTCACTGAATAACACAAAGATATAAGAAACACCTGGCTACATCTGATCATAGGTTAATTTAGCCCCGTATTCAGTCTTCGATCACAGCAATAATGATGCTGACAAAGTCTGGTCATTGCAGTTCATTCCCTTCATTTCACCTTACTACCCACAGCTGTCATACAGAAGATATTATAACGCCTCTTGCATTTCCTATCTTTTCATGAGTGCTTCTAAACATGAATTTTTCTCATCCCTTCTTCAACTTGCCTCCCTGTCCTCCTGGGACAACACATTCCAGCATAAATCTGAACAGCAATTTTTTTTTCTTTTATTAGTTCTAAACTTAACTATATCCACTTTCAAGAAATACCTCTTAGGTTTGGAAGAGGTTTTTTAAAACAACACTTCCACATTCAGCTCACCTACCATCTTGAACATTTCACAAACTTTAATCACATACTCCCCCTACTTAGAACACTCTTCCCTAGAATAAAGACTGCTGGTCTTTTGGTCTGACCTGAGAAGCCCACAGTCTCCAAAGTTCAAATTTTCTTATAATTATATTTTTTTCTTTGCATGCAACATATACCAAGTTTTTACATAGACTCTTCACCAGTTTTGTATTTCGGCCAGGATTTCACTAAGTGCAAATCTATTGGCTTGAACAAAAAAGCCAGCTTTACAAATCAACGAAATACAGTTCTTCAACACCTAGGAGTCAGATATAAATACTGGAATAAATGTAAAAAAATTAGACTGACAGATAGATACAGTTGTAACATTTAATGACATCTGCAACTCATTCTACGCAAAATGTCGAACAAACTGTATTAAATTTAAAAATTCTGGTTTCTAGAATGCTTGGTACAAATCGCATTTTCTTAAAATTCAGAAAATCTGTTTCCTTTAAGCACAAACTAATAAAAGTTTCAATTATTAGTTTCAATCTTGCTGCCACAGACCATTTCTTTCTTTAGATTTAAACCCTCTGCCTTGACACCGAAGTACACTAATGAGACTCTCTTACACAAAATACTCTCTGAGAATACCATATTAAAGCAATCTTACAGAAGTTATTCTTCCTCATTCAAAAATTACCACCAAAAAGAAGTCAGAAACTCATGTGATAATGGTTATAATAGTTGGTATAATTCCAGGAACTGCTGTCAGTTAGAATCATTAAGGTTGGAAAAGATGCTGAAGATCATCAAGTTCAACCATTAACTGAAAACGGCCAGATCCCCCACAAAACCGTATCTCTAATCACTTCCAGGAATGGCAATTCCACTCCTTTCCCTGGGCAGCCTGTTCCAATGCCTGACCACCCCATCAGGGTGAAGAATTTTTTCCTGATTTCCAATCCAAACCTACCTTGGTGCAACTTGAGGTCCATTTCCTCTTGCCCTGCTTCTTGTTACCTGGGAGAAGAGGAAGACTGACACCTGGCCACATTCTCCTTTCAGGGAGCTGTAGAGAGTGTTAAGGCTCCTCTGAGCTTCCTCTTCTCCAGACTTAAACAACCCCAGTTCTCTCAGCTGTTCCTCACCAGACTTGTGCTCCAAATTTACTAATGGAACATATATTTTCAAAGGTGTGCTACTCACTAACTCAACTCACCTTTATACAACATGGTTAATGAAAAGAACATTAAGGCTTTTATTCATTGCTTTGAATTAATTATGTTTTGGAAGCTGACTAGACATTGCCATAATCGGATGACCTTCCATATGCAGACACCCGCCTTTTTAATTCAGCAGGCTCAATGTGGGTCAGCAGTGGCCGGGCAGCCCCGAGGACAAAGGCCATCCCAGAGCCCCGAGCACGGCACGGCCGGCCCGGACAGGGGACAGTCCTGCTGGGCTTGGCACTGGGGCAGCCTCGCGGCGGGCCCTGCTGGGCCCTGCAGGTGGAGAAGGACGGGAAGGTCCTTCAGCCGGAACTTCCTGTGAGGAGCAGCTGAGGACTTGGACTTGTCCACTTTGGAGAAAATGAGGCTGAGGAGTGACCTCACACTGCTCTCTGCAGCTTCATGAGGAGGGGAAGGGCACAGGGAGTTGCTGAACTCTTCTCTCTGGCATCCAGAGGCAGGATGCATGGAAATGGTTCAGAGCTGTGCCAGGGAAAGTTCAGACAGGACACCAGGAAGCATTTCGTTACGGAGAAGGTGGTTCCAGACTGACAAAAGCTTCCTGGAGATACGGTTGATTGGTCCAACACCCTTAACAACAGGCTTTAACTTCTGGACAGCCCTGAACTGATCAGACAATTGGATGATGATTGTAGGTCCCTTCCAACTGGAACTATTCTTTCCAATTCTGGTTCGCAGCTCCAGTCTTAAGATGAACTACTGATTAAACTTTGGAGACTTTTTAGTTTCTGTTATTATTAAATTTCACAGATGGAATACTGTCTTCAAGCCCTGTGGGGCAAATTAAGCAATCCAGATTGTTTCTTTTCAGAGGAGATGTCCAAACCCTGGACAGACCTGTCACCAGCATGAAGTAAAATGCAATGGGTTTAAAATAATTTTCTTGTAATTTCAGCCATGTATTGTCTGTGAAAATGCAATTATGCAGCCATTTATAGTAGTGTTTATCAGGTTTTCTCTTACTTGCCCAGACCATTTTAATTCACAGGAATTTAAGTATCAGGAATGTACTGAGTCCATTTTTGGTATATTAGTTAGGGACTTGCTTAGACAGGAGAAAATTAGACAATCTTCATCATTCATTGTATCTTAATTTGTTTTTCATGATCTACAAACTATTCAACCTAATAAAGGAACTGTCTAACTGCACGCAAAGTATCAACAAATGGTTTAAAATATTGATTCTAGCATTTAATAATCATTCCTATTATGGAAGTAGTATCTTTGTGCCTACAATCTGGAGCAATATACAGTTTGCTTAACTGTATTTTTACAACTTAATTTCTCCATAAAGCACAATGTAGTATTCAGGATTTTCTCCTTCTGACACAGTCTTATCAGAAACTGTGAGTTTTCCTCTTAAAATAATATTTTCATGTACCCATGTGTTAAACCAGTAAGCCAGTCCCTTTTAGGGGAAGAAGAAAACAAACTATGTTGTTTAAAGTAATTAATAATTGAAGTCTTCTTTTTACAGTGGACCACTCTACAGATGCATTAGTGGGGAAATTCAATCCTTACTGTCACTCTGGAGTAAAGGAGATTGCATATTTGAAACATCAGTAAAAAATCATTCATGAACCTGCTACTGATAGCTGCAGTAACTTAATTAATGCTGATGCCACATGACATTTTGCCATTTGATTCTAACCACAAAGATCAAGACTGAAGCTCCAATATAATTTCTAACAGTCTCTTCAACACTTGTCAAACAACATCCATCAATATTCAGTTACACCTAAAGTGAAACTTGCAGCTTCCAACTGAAATCCTCAATCTTCCTAGTGAATTCAGTTATACTGAGTCTCTCCACAGGAATTATCCTACTCCAAAGGAATACTGGGTAAACTTAAATTTTGTCCAAGGATTTTTGTAAAAACAATTAACCAACAAATTTCATGAAATATCATTAAAAATAATTTTAAGTTACAGAACTAACAAAACACAAACAAAATAAATTTATTATCTAGAGGCAAAACAAATATAATATTTGCTTCCACTGTCTTAAGTACTTACTAAAGATTAAAAAGAATTATACTTAAAGTAAAACACAAAAGCTAAACAAGCCTCTCAAAAAACGCTGTCAAAGACAGACCTCAATACTTACCCATCATTAGAACATGTCAAAAATTCCTCCTTTATCTTTGGATGCCAACAGCCTGAATTGAGCATTGCTGTGTGACCCTAAAGAAATAAACACAGAGGTCTTAAAAGGCCTTGTAAGCTATCTTACAAGGTTTTACAACTTTTACTCCAAATCCTTTAATCAGGAAAGCTGAGGGAGAAATCAAACCGTTTGAATCCTTCTGACTGATATCACAATGATTTAACAGATTGTATGTACTCTACCCATTTCATCCTTGCTTGTTTTCATCATTGAATTAGAAAAACCCAGACATTCTCCTACTTTTTATTTTTTTCAGGAAATGGCATAGAATCACACTTCTTTTTCTCTTGGGAGAACTGTAATGCAGAGAAAGGATGAAACAATGGGCATCACTACAGCATCACACAAACTTTTTTGAGCTACAGAAAAATAACAGAAATAACAGTAACAACCAGGGTGATGACAATACACCAATTTCAATCTACACTAACCAAAGACCCTGTTGGAGAAAACTGAGGAAACAGAATTATAGAGTCAAGACGGGTTTAACCTCAGATGAGTTTTTCATAAAATACTGAAGTTGCAAATTGACTAGTAAGTTGTCTTTCTTTAAGACTGAAAAAACAGAAGATGAGTATTTTATGCAAAGTAAGCAATTGCCATTATGGTGACTATGAATATAACTACATTACTGGACTATATATTGTCCAGTTGGCTTTACTTCTTTGTAGTACAGGCACATGCTCATTGACTATGTTCAAAGAGAAATTTGGAAACTACTCCTGCAATGCTGGAATGACTTCAGTTTGTTTTAAGCACAAATAAAGAAAGAAATACTGAAAAGTTAACAAGGCAATATAACAAATACGTTAGCATTTTGACTGTTGGACCACAATACATTGGAATTCTAGACATTTACAAGAGAAAGAAAATCTAAAGTATTTTTAAACAAACTAGAACTAAAGCAGATGTTATTTGATGGCTTTATATATGTATCACTAGCCAAAAGAAATAGTCATCTGACAAGAACAGCTTTAGGCAAAACAGCATTTAGCCTAGATATTTGGCAATATTAACTTAACAAGAAATAACTAAATCAACTTTATCTTCAGTTTGAGCTATTTTTAGGCTTCAGCTATTTAAAAAACTGATCTGAATTTAAATCATCTAGGTAAATACAACCATTGTATCAAAGTTTGTGGAAATACAAGGGCAAAGTGGTCAAAACACAACAAACTGTGGTTGAAGTACTTCAAAACCATGAATGAAGCCCTCTGTATTTGCATTTTTAACTACCATTAAAAACATACACATTGTTGCTTATTAGTCTTACACTCACAGCACGCAAGTAAACAACCTCCAGCCCCTGCCTTGAAAACTCCAGTCCCTGACTTTACCTTTGTGTTTGTCATATCCACAATGTACTGGTCTCCCTTTATGCATTCCATTACAGGGAAGCCATCTCTGTCAAGAACTTTTGCCTGAGAGTTACCAGAGACAACAAGAATGACATCTCCCGTGCTGCTATACTGTAAAGACTTGATTTGGTGACTATAAAAAAAAGAAAGAAGAAAGAAAAAAAGAGGAGAAATAAAACATTTCAGTTAACGTTCCTGTAAATTTACTCTAAAACAAAAGTGTCAATGGTGAGAAACCATGTTGCAGAAATAGACCCATATACACTCCTCTATCAAAGAGGTGGCAGGCAGAAAATCTTTTACTAATGGAATAAAGTTTTTTACTCCACTGTGTGTGTGCATGCATGTGTCATGTTTCCTTCAACCACACACAGCTCATCAAACACGTAAAATGTCATTTCTGGCAAACATATTTCTTTAAGGATGCTATTATAACTGCAATGGAAAAATAGTGTATGTCAGATTTAAATACCCAGAGCTGAAAATTCTTTTTCATCCTCTCAAAAGTAAAATGTGGAATTACAGTAATCTGTACATTACTATAAAAGGATGCTGCAGTTATACATAAAACTTCCTTGTACCTCGCATACCAGGATATTAGTCATAGGTCAGCATTCTTGCACCTTTTTCTATGGTCGGGGCTTTAGTTTCATCAAACTCGAAGATAAATATACCATCAGCCCTGGAAACATGACAATAGATAACCATCTGTCTAGTCTACTATGTCTTAGGTGACTGTCTATTTGTTGTAACACTGTTCTCACATACATGTTCCATTGATTGACAAAACCTGGGGCAGAAACCATGGAATAATACCGAGATGACGAAAATGAATTGAAAGTGGAAAGCTGACTGATGAATGAGAAGCCCATTTCCAGCTTCAGCATATTCTCTCAGCATCTTGCATTATGAACAAACTTCACAGCTCTTGCTGTCTCTGAAGCAGATATCCCTTTGATCCCCTGTACTGCATTATAAGGATAGCAAAGAATGCAAAGCAGTCTATCCACTTCACACCTGCCAGAATTTATGTCAGAGCACATTAATAGAATGTGCACAGTAATGTTACTTTATGTTAATAATTCAGCTCTGAATCTAAATTAATCTCAAGTACAGGACCAGAACACATTTGCCAGCTAGATTTGGATTCCCATGGCATCCAAAGTGTTCTCAAAGAAATATCTTCCTATTGCTTAAGAACATGACTATGTGCATTCAAATCCTAGCACCTTTCAGGAAACTACCTTTTAACACTATTTCCCATCAGTGAAGTTAACACCCAGATGACCAACAAAACAAACTATCCAACTTGCACCTTAATATTTTTGCACTTCAGTTCTTGTACAGTAGTGACTTGATATAATTTTCTCAGCAGTAGCTATTATCTGTTAAATCTGTCCTCAAACCATATGTTACTACATGAAACACCAAAAATATCGTAATACTTATTTTAAAAGTTCTGCATTGATCATAGCAATGTACACTAAGCATAAGTTTCTTATTCAAAAAATGTTTGGCAAAACTGATTACATTATAATTCAAAAGCCAAAAATTGCTTCAAGCACCCTATTATGTAATACCAACTGGCAGCCAAATTGGACTGAGTATTAGAAACTGATTTCTAATAGAAAGGAGACACTCAAATCTGGGAATTTCCGACACAGATCACAGTCAATGTCTGAAAAAACATTCTGATCCTCAAGAGCAAAAATGAATACTTTCTCAGAAGAGAAGATGGCCAGCTACATTAAGCTCAGAGGAAACACTGAAAGAAATTATAGGAAACCCACAACAGAAATATTTAAAGTCTAGAATATTCTCTGCAGACAGCTGATAAACCTAGACAAAAGAATACATAGGATTCAGCTTTTGTCTAGAATATTCTCTGCAGACAGCTGATAAACCTAGACAAAAGAATACATAGGATTCAGCTTTTGCAGAACAAACGTATCTTAGGAATTAAAAATTTTTTCTCAGTTGTACTTCCAAGTGCTCTTGCCTAATCACATGATTTATCCAAAGCTCAAAATATTCCTGAGCCCCACCTGAGTACTGTATACAGAATGAAGTACTTATTAGGTTATATTTCTCATACTGTAATGCTGAAATTGGCAAAAGAAAACAGACAACATCTCCAAAGCACAGGTTTATATTTTGCACTTATCACTGTTGAAATACAAGAATAAAAAATAAACATTTAAAAAATAGACTAAAATTTCACTTCATGCATGTCTCATGCATGAAAACGATCTGATCACTAGGTAATAACAAACAGCTTAGAAGTAAATCTGATTTCTGGAAGAATCCACAAACATAAAGGCCCACAGAGCCTTCTGAAAAAAACCCTGTTTTCAGACACTGAAATACTAAAAATAAAATTACAGACATTAATACCATCAACATCACACCGTTCATAATTCAAACCATGTTGTCTCATTGTTTCTTAGTAGTTCTGTATCAGCATGTCTGAACAAAGTTTGTTTCCATCTTAAAATTTCTCCCAGTAAGGAAAAGCAACTGATTTTACAGCACCTAGCACAATGGAACATAACCGGTAATTTATCAAATCGGTCATGTGAAAAAATTTGTTTTAGAGAAAAAACTTCCATAACCTTTACATAAAGAAAAGAAAACCAAACCCACACCTTCTTGACTGTGCAATATGACTTTTAAAATCATGTCCAAAAATAGCTTCTATAAGTAAAGTATTTGCAAAGTCTCAGAAGTTACCATTTTTCTGATGGTTTCTGGAACATGACCAAGAGTGAGGCTCTGCAGAGGGAGTTCTTTAAGAAAATATTTTTGGTTCTTATTAATATTATAGCAAAAGTCTTGGGAAACTTATAACAACAGTTCCTTTTAATAGCATTAATCCAAGTCATTTTGGTTTAAAGCCGCCAAATGTGCACAGCATTTTGTACCAGGACCGGCAGAACAGAGCTATATACATGGGTAGAATCATGACACACAAATATTTTCTACATACATAACACCTTTGCCTTACACTTGCCTTTGCCTTTAACACCAAAGTATGGCTTGAAAGTACTAGCTTTTAGTCAGGCTAGGGTTTTTTTAACTTTACATCACAAATCCAAGGAGAAATTAAAAGAGTAACCTGATATTATGCTATGAAATGGAGCCTTGACAATATAAAATTGATCTCAGGCTCCTTCATTTTTAAAATGAAATTTAATTTATGGCTCCAGATCTGGATTTCTGCTAACACCTAATGTTTCCATACCAGAACTCCTCAGAGTTCTTTGAAATTCAAGCCTGTGAATGCTAATAGCCCTTCAATAATAAACTTCATAGTGAAAAAAGTAATATAAGACCGTATATACACCTGGACAAAAGTTATATAATATTCTACATAGTGTTCACCAGCTTGTCTCAATGTCAGCATGAAAGAACTTGAAGTTGAATCTTTTTACCAGAAAGAGATACAGTTCCAGTTTTATGTTTAGAAAAAGATACAGAAGTTGTATTTGAATAATAAGTTTTTAAAACCCGCAAAATTAGTTCATGAGATTTGCATCATAAGTGTAATTTCCAAACTTCATACCAGTCAAATCTATTTTTAATATTATTTCATGTTTATGTTTTAAGTGCTTTATTTATACATCAACATACTCAAACCACAAGAATTTCACAAAGAACATTTATAAAAATACTTGTGAGATCCTTGCAACACACTAAATGAACAGTGTCAAGAATAACAAATATTTTAAGTTCATATTTTACCATTAGTTTTTTTCCAAAAGGAGCTTACCAAATTATCTGGAAGCTATCTCTGAAACAGAATATTAACATACACTCTACTTGTGGTTTTTATACAATATTTACGTTTTACACCATTATTAGAAAGTACTACTAAATCTGAATGCACTCCTCTGCTAAACTTGAAAATGCGTCATTAAATTTCCTACCGTGGGAGTAAAAACTGTCAGCCTTCTGCTCAGTTATGACAGAGGAAGGACAACACCATTCATATCCTGCTAACTAATCATATAAATGAAACTCAGGTCAGAAAAGTCTGAATGTCACTTTACATTTGAAAACATTTATTTATTTATTTGTTTGTTTGTTTGTTTATTTATTTATAAGTGGAATGTTTACTTCATTATGTTTTCAAAGTAAATGTGTCATTTGTCAGCTTATTGTAAGAAGTCAAGGTGTATCAAAGAGATTGGAATTGCATAATGCATTAAAGCACATTTTTTATTTTCCCAATTTTTCACACTTCAGAACAACACTAGAATCTTTTCTATTTCGCTCCTCTTCAGGATAACAGTCCTAACTTTTTCTCATCTTTCATTATCTAGATTTTTGGCATACCCGTAGTCAGCTATAAGCATTCTAGCCCTCCAAACCAACTGAAACTCAGCTGTAGCTTTTTAAGATACTGATGATTAAAAATAGACATTCTAAGTACTACTTACTCTGTTTATAATAAATTTCAATCCCTTTTTTAAGCATACCAAAGTACCTTATAAACTGTGCCACATAAGTCAGACATCAGAAAGTACTTTGCTAAAACCACTGTTTTGTTTCACTTGTATGTAATGTATTTTTTGGAAAGGTCAACGTGCACTACTGTTGAAGGAGTTCTGTATTCCAGTTCTCTGGAATAATTAAACGAACTCACTTCACTTACTTTCTAAATTACCAGTGAATAATATGGATAGTATGGAAATAACTCCCTAAAGATGCTTCCTGCAGTTTCTTTTCTATCTGCACATATAGGAATATGGAAATAAATGTAAATAAGTGTATTTTTTCTTTCAGAAAGACAATATTTCACACTATGTTTTCATTCAGTGATCATTGCAATGCAAAGGACCAGTGCTTTCTGAAACACTGGACTTCACAAAATTTAAATAAACCACCCTTCCGTTCAGAAATCCTGGCAGGAACTAGAGAGGCTCTCCAAAAGAGGTCAATTGTTTTAACTTGCTTCTCCTCTTAATTAGTTTTATATAAGCAGAGAGCATATAGAAAGTGTATTTTATTAATGTCAGTTACAACTATGATAGTCAACCTGTCTTTGAGAGGTTCCTTTTCCGATGTGCTATTAACAATTTCATCGGCAAATTCACCTGTAGCTTTCTAAAAGGGGAAAATATGCAAGTCCCTGTAAAAAGCAAGAAAATAAATAAGCAGACAAGTTCTTCACATTCCTTTGTATTCAAGAGCCTTTTAAACAAGCAGTCTTAAAAGGCTTTGGTGCATTTTACCAGGAGCTTAACATAAAACATTAACTGCAAAAGGCAGTCTTCATGCCTACCATTCACAAGGCTGGAGTGACCGAAAAGCTTGGAGAGAGGCATCCATTCCAGCAAAATCCCAAAATTTTACATCATAATCATATCCACCAGTTATCAAACGAGCACCTGAAGGATCCAACCCCAAAGCAGAAACCTGTACAGAAAAAAAAAAATACAATCATAATCATTCAAGCTTCTTGGTTTTTTTCTACAATTCTTCAGAGTGTCACCAAAATAAAAAGTGCTACTAAAGTTAAAAAAAAAAACTCTAAGCCTCAAACAACCCAGTGCACTGGTTTCTTACTAAAATATCTGAGCTATATCTTTGTCTTGAAATTTCACTACCTTGAATAAAGTCATAGTACTTTTGAAGGAGTAGGAAGAATGGAAGTAAAAATTACATAGTCTGAATAGACCACTGAAGACAGCTGAGAAAAAACAGTTTACAGTGTTTCCTTCCTAATCATCTCAATGCAAAACGTGGGTAAGTTCTGTTTCTATGAAGAAAACTGTACTCTAGACTTCTAACGAAAGTACAAACAATATTTCTAGCAAGGTAACAAAATGATGTTTAACATTCACCAGTTTAAGATTCTAAGTTTATTCCAGACAGCTCATGTGCACATATACATTGCTTAATTAAATTTCTCTTCTGAAAAAAAAGAAGAATAAAATAGGGTATAAACTTCATTTTTTTTTAAAATCACAGATTTTAAAAAGATACTATTGTAACCAAACCAGTCAAAATAACTTCGTAAAACCCATTTCTTTTGTATACAAAACCAGCTGCTCAGAGCTATTCAGAGTTTTGAGGAAAGAATGCTAATGCTTATTACTCTCATCTGTTATTCTCAAATCACAGATCAAGTAAAAGGGGAATTTTACTGAAAATCTATTTTAATTCATTATTTGAGGAATGGTAATGTTCTACAGTACAATAAGTAATATTTCATATACTAAAATAAATAAAACAAATCACCACATGGAGAAATATGGTAACAGAAGGCATTTCACTGGAAATTATATAAAATAATCATATAAAATCATTTACCTTCAAAATCATTTCTTTTCCTTTCACACTTGTTAAAATATTGTATCTACTACTATGATTTCAAATACTAATGTAAGATTAGCTGGACAATGTGCTAAATTAATGCAGATACCAAGAGATTAATTCTCAAAAAATTAAGTAATCTACATAACAGAGTGTTGAAAAGTTGTATCAAAAAATATAAAACAAGAATATTTTTAGAATTACTCAAAATTACACCTAACCTGTAATATTAAAATGCCTGAAGAAGTTTTCATGAAAAGATGAAACTCATATGGAATTCATGCTTGCATTTTAATGGAGCCCATGGGTAAAACCTAGACTATAATCAGCAGATTACTTTTAACAAAAAAAAAACCAAAAACATGGGTCATCCCACATTTAAAAGACAGATAATCATCAGGCTGAAAAACCCTTTCAGTAAGAAGAAAGACAGTCTCCAATACAATAAAGCAGTAAAAGTAGTAGTAGTAGTAGTAGTAGTAGTAGTAGTAGTAGTAGTAGTAGTAGTAATAGTAGTAGTGATAATGATAATCATGATCATGATAATAATGTTCTATAAAATGCCAGGAAAAGCATTTGAAGACATAAATCAGAAAATTCTGAAAGAAAAAGAATAATATTATACATCACCAAGAACATCTGACTTATACAAAACCATGTGGGGAAAAAAGAAAAACAATCAAAAAAACCCACTGTATACAGAATAAAAGACAGAAAAGCCTTCATTTCTGAGTGGAGGATAACACCTGAGAATAGTGTCATGACTACAGTTTAGCAACATCGAATGTCTTCAGGGAAGACAAGAACTCAGGGGAATTACTTTAAGATGTCTAAAACTGTATTAAAAATTCTAGATATGGATGTACAAAAATAACAATAATTTTACACAGAAGATGCTTACCCATATGTATCTTCTTTACATGTATACATAAAAAGTACTGACAGGAACTATGATTTAATGCAGACATGTAATATCACAAAAAAAAAACTTGTCTCAAAGATCTATCAGTCTACTACTGTACTTTTTTTCGAAGTTTTAGTATACATCTATATCCACTGTGTTATGGACACTTTTAAAACTTACATAAACTGTTGAACAGTTCCCACAGAAAACATTTTAAAACATGGAAACAAGTTCACGGAAAAAGAAAACGATTGTCCTAATAAAAAAACAGCATATATGAATGAAATTTATTCTTTAATATGGACAATTGGCTTTCCTAAAATTTAGATTTCCTCACATGAAATAGTATGGGCTTCTTTTGAGTTTTTTTCTTCCAGTTTCATGGAGAAAAAGTTCACCTAGCTATTCCTTGTTTTATCAAAGACTCATTTCTAGTTATCGTCTCCTTTAGGTTCCCACTGCTCCTGACCAGCTCTGTGCTGGCCACTTTTTAAGGATCACCTCCTAAGGCAGGAACAGGCAATTCCCAAATGTTGGAAATCAAGCATACGAGGGAGAAGGCTGGCTTGGCTGAGTAGGGATCTTCTCTTGAAAATAAGGCAAAAAAGAAAGATACATGCCCAGTGGAAGCAAGGTCAGGTGGCATGGGAAGAATACAGAGATGCTGCTTGCTACTGCAGGGAGAAAATCTGTGCAGCCAAAGCTCAGTTGGAGTAGAAAATGCCCAGAACCATGGAAGAAAACAAGAACACTTTTTTTCAAGCATATTAATGGTTAAAGGCAGTGCAGAAATAATATCAGCCTGTTACAGGATGAGCATGGGCACTTCACAAAGAGGACAGAGACAAGGCAGACATGTTTGAATCCTTCTTTGTCTTCTGACGACCAAGGGAGTCTCAGAGCATGACTGTGAGAATGACCAACTCCCAGCCAATTCTGAAATTGTGCAGGATCTGCTGCTCCAAGTGGAGCCCTACAAATCTAAGGAGCCTTATGAGATTCATCTGAGAATCCTCCAAAGGCTGGCTGATGTTATTCCAAAGCCTTTCTTGATGACTTTCAAGCAGTCTTGGGAATCTGGAGAGGTCCCAGCTGACTGGAAACTGGCAAAAGTTGTTCCAGTTTTCAAGAAGGGCAAGAAGGACAATGCAGTCATCAGTCACACCAGCATGGCTTCACGACAGAAGAGTCTTGCTTATCAAACCTGATTTCCTTTTACAACAAGGTTGCCCATCTAGTTAATCAAAGGAAGCCATTTGAAGTGATCTTTTTGGATATAAGCAAAGTTTTTGATACTGTCTCTCACAGAGTCCTTCTCAACAAAATGTATTAGGAAAAGGTTCTTCACCCAGAGAGCGGTTGGGCACTGGAAAAGGCTCGCCATGGAAGTTGTCACAGCAGCAGACAGTTCAAGAAGTTTTTGGACTACCGCTCTTGGGTACATGGTGTGACTCTCAGGAATGGTGCTGTGCAGGGCCAGGAGGTGGACTTCATGATCTTTGTGAGTCTCTTTCCAGCTCAGAAAATTCTGTGATTCTGTAATGAAGGTACCTCACAGTATTTCAAATATACAATGCCCTAGTACAGCCAATTGTCTGAAAATAGTACTTTCAAAAAAATCAAGATGTGGCAGAAATGATGGTCCTATTCACCAGGCAACCGACTCCTCCTTAATCTAAATGTCCTGCTGTAATTCAGACGCATTCACTTGCAGATATATTTTCAAATGTGTAATCTCTTACCTGTTTCTAAAAAGAATATGCCCCTTTTACCACTTAAATGGAAATTTTGAACCCTAGCCATTTCATTCATGATTTCTGACATGCAGAAAAACTGGGCATCTCCAGATTAATCAGAACACTCAACTGTTCTATTCAGTAACTTCTATAGAGAGGCGTTGTGACATGAGAGATTAGAAAGCACACATTACATATTCTTTCTCATACTCACCTATATATCAAAAGTACCATGAGAAATAAAAAATACATACTATGTTTCATTGGGAACAGTAGTTCCTATTACACCGTACAAGCAAGACAACTGGGAAATTAATCAGGTTTCTGGGAAGACTCTCTAGCTTGGGAAATCTTTTCCGAGATTTCTCAGCTGCACAGGAATAGAGTCATCATCAAATCCACATTCACTAGATTGAAGAGGTACAGATGGGATATATAAGTTTAGCTGAAATACAGTACACTCTATGAACATAATGAGAAGACGGCATTTAAAAACACTGGGGCAAAACACCAAAATCAAGATATGAAGTTACTCCCATCCTGGTATGTCTAAGGTCATGGGTAAATGGTTTCACTGTTCTAAAACAAACAAAAAAAAAAACCAAAAAGATAGCCCTTCTACAGAAGAGATTTTTTTTTCAATTATATGTTCCATTTACTGGATCCAGTCTAATCCAACCGTGCTATATATATCCCACATAACAATTCACCTCTGTTCTAGGTGATGACAGCTGCATTCTCCTGCAGTCAAAATATCTCAGAAGTCTTCCAAAACTGTAACTTTCACTTTACAAGGCATTTTAGTTAAAAATAATATGAGCTTACTCTTTAAGAAGCCATGAAGAGATTTACTGGTTTAATATAGAGAAAAATAAATCAAAAAAATTTACCTACATTTGTTAGGACGTGTATTCAAGAAACATACTGCAGAAGCCTTACCGTTACACCTAAAATGGGAAACTGACTTGCACTAGTACACTACTCTGCAAAACCTAGTATTCATAGAAATTAATATTCGAAGCAGTTGCATGCCCTGTGTGTAGAAAAATCCACTGTGTTTTGTTTAGTGTAATGCAATGCATCATTTACAGGTCTTTGATCAATTAGCCTGCAAAAGCAATTGAATTATTGATTGAAGATATTGGAAGATATGATTATTGGAAGATATGATTATACAGAGATAGAAATACATAGAGCAAAAAAATACAGGTTGGACTGTGGTTCTTTAAAAGAAAGCAAAGGAGCAGTATTGGAGATAAAATCTAGAAAAGACGCAGTCAAAGACAAGGAAGAACAAGATCTCAAGAAATTGACAATGGTGTATAAAAGGCACTAAAAGATTAAGTAGAATGAAGTACTCAGCTGCAAAGAAGTTGTTGGCAATACCATTCTCCTTTAAACCCATGACCAAAGAAAGGTCTAGATTAGACCCATGTCTACATATTAGGAAGGTCTATCCTAGAAGAAAAACTCTAACAATTACAGAGAACATACTTGATGCAAATGGGACTACAATTGAGTCAAATGGAGCCATACTCAGGTTACTACAAGAAAGTGAAGAGGTGGTCCTGAAACACACTTTCAATTGCACTAAGAAAAGAGACTGACTAAAATAACAAATCAAGGAAAAAACTTGTTTCTTGAACCTTAGCCGATAAGCATTTGTTAACTTATTTCACAGACTGACACAGTTCTAGAAAAGCATGAAGGGTTGAAAACATGTTCTCACTTACTGTCTTTGTTCCATGTTGGAGTGTAATTTCATGAGAATCTGGAATTTTCTTGACAGGGTTCTGGAAAAGAAGAAAATTCACCTCTGTGAAAACAGTGCTATCACCAAAAAAAACCACTAATGCAATATATATGTAAAAGTAAGAAAGGTTTCCATCACACCAGTCGCAACAAGAGGAGAAATAGGAAAATCATAAACCAGAGACTGATTTCACATTTTTATTTTCATGGATATACTCCCAAAAATATGATGAATAATTGTTTTAAAAATATGACACCATCTTAAGACAAAAACAAGAACATATTTTCTTTGTTTTTTCTCTTTGGAAGATATTAATTTGCGCAGAAAGAAATGTAATGGAAGTACTCAAGTACTTTTGAGCAACTTTCTAAAAAGGTCATGTGAATCATTACTCTCAAAATGCTTATTTATCTGGTACCACTCCAGTTTCCTAAAACAGACACAATCTATCCTGTTGATGCCTGACATCTTTGTTATAATTTTCTGTTGCCAAACTATGATTGTAAAATAATATCAGGCACATTTTATCCTACACATTAAATCTCCTGCCTTATCCATCTCTGCCAATCCCTTCACTATTTTTCATGCTTCACAGAAAAGTCTCTACAGCATCAGGCTGATTTCCTTCATACTTGTTTTACTTTCTTCATCAGTTCCACCTTTTATTTCTTTAATAAAACTGAAACTCATTATCTTTGATTTAGCCACGCCTACCCTTCTTCTAACCTTACTTAAACGAAAAGGGAGCACATTTAGATTAGGTATTATTGTTTACTTTGAGGGTGGTGAGGCACTGGCACAAGTTGCCCAGAGAAGCTGTGGATGTTTCATCCCTGGAAATCCTCAAGGCCATGTTGGATGATGCTCTGAGCAACTCGGTCTAGTGGAAGGTGTCTCTGCCCATAGCAGAGGGGTTGAAATGAAATGGTCTTTAATGGGGGAGAGCATGGAGGTTGTGCATGTGCACTCATTATTTGTCTTCCAGAGCAAACACTTTGCTCACTGAAGCCCTACTGGGAAGCGACAAGACATTCCCTGCTAATGGAAAGTAGAGAATAATCATCTGCTTTCCCTTGTTTCCATGTGTGGCCTTCACTTTTACTTCATTAAGCTGACTTTATCTCGATCCACGTGACTGTTTTCAATCTTTCTCTTCTCCCGCTCCATCCTGCTGAGGATGGGAGTGATAAAGCAGTCTGGTGGGCACCTGGCATTCAGCCAAGGTCAGCCCACCACAAGGTAACAGTAAAGGTTTACCAATAGCTACATATGACATCCTAAAAGGTATAGCCCACATGGCATTAAGTGACACTTCCACAGACTCGGTGGTTTAGAAGCTGAGAAGCAGATGTAACTCAAAATTCCCAAGCGAAGCTGTGATTATGAAAATGAGTTTACTGTTCAACTGACACTATAAAGCACACAGACAAAGGTATAACTATAAAGCAATTAAGTTTTCAATGCTCCATCATTCCCTACACTACAAACCGGTATTTGCTGTTCTTGGGATGCAAAAAACTGCTCAATAGCCACTGCCTGCATTCACCATCCAAGCACATTCCATAAAAACCAAAGTGCAAAAAGCAAGCAGTTTCCAAGATTCACCCACAACAGTCATCACCTGCAACAAAAGATGTAGTATTTTTGTGAATCAAAGGCTTCCACAGAAACCATCTGTTGCATTCTTATCTTAATCACTGCAAGGTTGCTTTTCTGCATTGGAATATTATAGAACTCTTCATTTCATGTACTTTACCACAAAGGTGGGTATGGTATGTCTATATTGTGTCAGTACTGAATTTAATTTTCAGAGGGTATCTTAACTACTTTAACTTACTTCAGTAAGTCAAAGAAAAAAATAATTTATTAATAAACAAAATGAACCAGAACAAACTTACTTTATTTTAATTGCTAGCTCCTTCAGGTGACAATAATTAAACCTCCTTTTTCATTAGAAGAGTGAAGCACTAACATGAAAACAGTTTTGTTTTACACCACACTCACATTGAACAGTATTCTGGCTACTCATTTTAGGGAAGAAGAACAGATAGGAATATATTCTGCCACCTGATAAATCACACATCCTGAGCCTGAAAGTCAGACATTTGGCGACTGCTACTGGTGCTAAGCTCTGCAGTGTCCAAGGGATGCCTGACAGTTAAAGTAACTGTTCAGACTATTCAAAACAAAAAATTAAGATAACAACATCCAGGAACATATCTTGGCATAACATCTTCAAATTAGCTAAACATTTACAAAAAATCAAGGTGGCTTACTCTATTTTAGTTAACCATGAACTTCCTAAATAACTCAGAAAGCTTATCTTTAATGTACTACAGCATACGCCTCTATGCACACAAGATCATCAGATGCAACTACCACTTTTCCAGTTACTACACTCCAAAGAATTATGAATGCCGTAAAATCCTTTTTTTCACACTCTGAAAGGGAAATATAGCTAATACATTTATGCTGATTTGAACATCTGGATATCATGTACACTGGAATATTACTGTAAGTCTGAAAAAAATGAAAATATAGAGTTTGACTAAAGTGTACCTGCACTTCCAGGACTTCAGCTTGGATTTCAGATGTTAACTTTACACAAACTGATTCTATGATTTCACTAATATTGTTCTGCAAAATTTGTATTGTAATTAAAACTAGAGGAGATAAAATCTTTACAGGATTTCCAGGGGGTTTTTTTATTGTTGTTGTTGTTATTTTCTTTCAAAGCACATGAGGAAAAGAGTATTTTAAATTTCTGCTTCAGCAGAAACAGAAGAAAACAGTTATGGTGTTGACGTATCTTCTAATATTTTTACAAAAATTCTCAATTCCCTGGATAAGATTAAGATATAATAAGTCTGTGAAATAGAGCATTCTATGAGCTCACAGTTTTTCTCAAAATGAATAGTCTTACCTTTAAAGCAACTTCTGCAAAGGGATAGTGCAAATCAGCATCACATCTGCAGTATGGAGTTCCAATTTTTTCAGGGAATTCCAGCCCTAGTTGAGTTACACTCCTGTGTGTAACAACAATCTTCTATTTACTGCACCACTGTCAGTAAATACTGTGAATTTTTTTTCCTTGTTCCTTTTGGGAGCTTCCTTATTCTCAAACAATACTCAGAAAATATGCTACTAGCAACCAGAGGCCGAAACTACATTAGTCTCCCCAGAACGTCTTGAGAAAAATCAAAGCCAAAACCAAAAAAGTCAAATATACCAAAATTACTCACTTTTTCATGGCCCAACCAGAGAAGGGAAAAATTACTCATACCTAGAAGAACCTCTACTGTTCTGTTTGCAGAGGTCTGTATATAAATGGAAATTATACTGTATGAGAGAGACTTGCAAGCTATAGGTAATCTTTCACACATCAGGCCCTTATATAGGAACTTTTCTGTGTACCCACAATACTATAATTTACAGAGAAAAACAACTTTTTTCTCTGTGTTTGTAATTGCCCTTATAAAGGATCATGCCTTCTTTGAGGACTTCAAGATCATATGCTGCCCCTGAAAAAAACATTACTTTCTTTTTCTGGATAGCTCCTTTGTTCTCTGTTCTCTCCTGAAACACTGGCTTCCTGAAAACTTGAAAAGACTATCGTTTATGAGAGCAGAGCTATGGCACAGCATGGAGAAAAAAAATGCAAAACTACACTGGTCGAACTAAAAGGTGAGCACTTTCCCTGTCTTGAGCAAGAGAAAAGGTTAAAGTTGGTTTGGCCACTATCTATTTTAAATATCTTTAAGAGTGCTGTTAAATTGATCAGGGACCTGAAACACTTCTCTTGTGAGGACAGGCTGAGAGCGTTGCTTAGCCCGGAGAAGAGAAGGCTCTGAGGAAACATTATAGCACCTTCCAGTACCTAAAGGAGGCCCCAAAAAAGCGGGAGGGACTTACCACAAGGACATGTATCATTAGAAAAAGGGGAATGGGTTTAAACTGAAAAGCAGGGGTAGGCTTAGGTTAGATATTAGGAAGAAATTCTTTACTGTGAGGGTGGTGAGGCACTGGCATAGGTTGCTGAGAGAAGCTGTGGATACCCCATCCCTGAAGTTTTTAAGACCAGGCTGGATGGAGCTCTCATCTTAACCTGGTTTAGTTGGAACAGCATTGGAATGAGCTGGTCTTTAAGGTCCCTTTCAATCCAAACCATTCAATAATTCTGTGATTCTAATTCAACTATACTAAAAAAACCCTTCTGCTCGAAGTGTAAACACATCCTGCTCTTTTGGGTCTCTAGTTTGATATACTCCACAGGGAAGATGCTGTCTGTTCACGGGCAGGAGTGATGAGAAGGAGGCAAGAGCTACACTTTACAGAGATTTCTCCATTTCTGGTGACACTACAGGTTTTGCAGAACAAGTATCACAGAGGTGGACTGAAACAGATTATTACTGCTTTAATTGAAGACAGGTGGAAATGACTGGAATACTAAATGAGCAGCAGGAATAGCTGGTCAAAGTGGAAGGGGAATAACAAACCCTAGCAATAACTGGTAATACAAGTACCTCCATCTATTTAAGAAACTGAAGCAATTCCAACTCCCCCCAAGAAAGGACCCCCTACAGAAGGCCATGCTTTAATCATTCAAATTTCAGGCCTTCTGGCAATTAAGGAAAAAGGACTTTCCATTTTTGTGCCTTTTGTTTAAATACATAATCTTAATATTTTCTTTCAAGTTTTTTTTAAAGCTTATTCTCTTCCCATCCAAAATGACTGTTTTGCATGGAAAAGCAAATTCCACACTGCTGAGGGGCAAGGTGGGGAGGGCAGGAAAATTTGAGCCCGTATGAAAGACTTTTTTTTTGTACACCAGCATACAGACTGACAGTGCTGAAACCTGCCTTGTGACCAGATACTAACAAATTTCTCTCTCTTCTATTTTCTCCCGCAAAGTGTTCAAAATCATAAGTGCAATTAAGAAAGAGTAACCAAGATGACAGGGAAGAGTTAAAAAGAGAAATGTAATATCTCCTAATAAAAATGTTCATACTGTAAATTACGTTACATACTGAAAGAGAATGCTCTTAAGACATTTTAAGGACAAAAATATGGGCAGACAACTCATCAACAATCACAACAGAAAAGATGGGATATCTGACACAGTATTTCCCAAAGCAGACAGGTACAATAGCACAAGCTTTTCACAAAACCATGGAATTGTCAGGGTTGGAGGGAACCTCTGCATATCATCCAGTCCAACCCTCCTGCCAAGGCAGCTTCACCTGTAGCTGGTGACACAGGAATTCAGCCAGGTGGGTTTTGAATATCTCCAGAGAGGGAGACTCCACAATCTCCCTGGGAAGCCTGTAGTGTTTAGACAGATAAAAAAGCACAGAAAATCAGTGAATTCTGGAGATAAGCCACTGTTTATGTCGACCACCAAAGAAATCTGGTTCAACTGCTGCAGTATCTAGGCACAAGCATATCTTAATATGAATAGCAGAAGGCTTCAACTCATGCTTGTTGTTGCTTGTTATTGTCTGTATCAAAATGTGGTTGGTTTACAGGTCAAGTATTCTCTCTCATACATCACTTAAAATACAACCTAAATTCTTCTTTACAGTGTAAAGAAGTTACAGAAGTCCATAAAACTTCACAGGGGAGCACTTGCACAACCTTCTTGCATTGGAATTAACCTCAAGCCCACAAACAAGCAGTTTTTTCCTTTCTACCTCACATCCAACTTCGACAGGCAAGTGAAGGAAATTAAGAGACTATTTTAGGGATGATGAACAGAGAGAACAGAACCCTATTCCGTTCTTCAATATTAAGTCTGAAACATTATTTGAAGAAAGATAAAAGGAAAAAGGGTAGTATTTCACAAATCTGGAAGAAAACATCCCTCATGACTCTTTTCAAACTAGATAAATGTTTTAAGCTGTTAGGCACCCAGACGAATTTTCCATGAGAGGAGTGAAAGGTGAAGGCAGTAGTAAGTGTTCTAATTTATTTTTTCTGTTGTTTTTTAAACCCATTTTTCAAACAAACACACACTGATGTCATGTTTTGTTCCACAATCATGCACTGATTAAAACCACATTACTTGTAAAATGGGCAGGTTTTCCAAGTCACAATTTTTTCCTCTTTTCCTCTGCAAATTAAACTGAAAAAAAATGTGTAAGATATACGCTAAGGTTGCACAAGTGAACAGTCAAGAGAAAGATGGAGTATGAAAAACCGCAATATGAGAGATGGGCAAGATGCTGTTCTATGGAAACAGAAAAATATAAATATTTTTGGGCTTACAGGACTGCATTACCCACAAACTTCCACGCAGAAGGAAACATACAGATTTGAAAGGACATTTCAACAACTTTTAATTTCCTCTCTTTTAGGTGTTAGAATTGATAGATGTATTCTCATTCAAACTTGCATGTTATTAAACTCAGCTTGGCCCAGATTCATATAATCTGAGTTTCTAAATATGATGCATCTAAATATGGAAACAACTTACTTCAGACTTCCTATATAGCCTTCAAAAATAAGCAAATAACTCAAGAAGAAGAATCAGTGTACCAAAAAACCAAAATAATTTTGAAACCTCTCTTCTTCATGGATTACTCAGGAAAGTGCAAAGCATCTGAATTCCTAGCATAGGTGCCTTGATTATATTGGATGAATCAAGGCATGTGTGCCTGTATTATCTAAATTTCTGGTCTGAAGATAAAGGGAAACATCTGGAAAACAGGAGGATGCATGCAAACACCGGTATGAATTATCTTGGCTGGCATTCCCACAAAACACTCAAAATATCTGTTACTCATGGAAAAACACAGATAACTGTAACTGCATGATGAATGCAGAAAACCTTCAAAATTAACAGAAATATTTGAAGTGCCATACAAAATTATATTGTTACCAGCTTCCAGCCTTTGATTTAGGTAAATCAAAACAGCACAGAACTTACATCTTGAATTTTAAGTATAGGCAGATCAAGGAGTCATTATTCTTTCCTCTAGTGAACTAAGAGGTATTGCTTCAGTGTGCACTCAAGAATTAAAAGCTGCTTTAAGTAGATTAACTTCCTTTCAAATACCTACAGGAAGTAAATTTAATTATTCAATATGGAAATAGTACTGTGGCTAGTTTCTCCCAATATCATCTAATTCACAGATTTGTGTAATTTTTTCTTATGATCTGAATCTAAGTGTTTTGTCAGGTTCAACCAGCAAGGGAAAAGACCTTAGATTAAATCTTTATTCCAACACGACTGCCTAAAAGTAATAAATTTCTAATGTTATTATAGGCCAGATACAATATATTTTATTAGCTGTTGGGTCACATGGTAACTCAGAGACTGTGCCATGACACAACAGGTAACATCAATTAACTCTCCCTTTCCCTTTCATGCCACTTACCAGCACATCCCTTTCTGAAAAGACTCCAACAGCTTAGCAGTTTAGGAAAGGTATTACAAGTAGAATCTCAGCATGTTTGCAAGCACCTCTTTTAGACATAAACATAAAACTTACAAAGTACAGCAAAAAGCCTGCTTGATCTGTCTTCTGGGGCCTACTTTTAGACAGATTTCAGGAGGTTGCTATTTTTCATCTAGATTCCAAAATCTCATTCAGATAAATTTCTAAACTTATAACAAGCCTTTGATTTATGAAGTCATAGTTTATATTAATGGTTATGACCTGGGAATTGTTCTCACAATGTATACCAAAGAAATTCTCTTGAGCCTTTTCTAAAACAAGTTATAATCATTGATAAAACTAATTTAAATCTAAAATTGCCTGGAGTCATTCAAGTTTCCTCTGCAGTTTCTGGGAGATAGGTTTACTTAAGCTGAGCATTTCAGTTACATTCCACTCATATAACTACCCACCTGTTTCATCTTTATCTTCTCAGTTTCAAATGTGTATAAATATAAATACTTCAAATTTAATGAAACAGTATGTACAACTGCCACATACCACCAAAAAGCACCCGTGTTCAGTCAAGTCACAGTTTTACTACAGTAAAAAAATACAAAACATTACTGCTACCTGCCATGTTAGGAATGAAAAAAATCTCTAGCATTTTCAGTCAGGCATATCCTTTATTAAGGTTATTCTTTAGAGATGAATAGAGTAATTTGCTCTAACATAATGGAATACTTCCATTTACTCTGCAACAGTAAAACAGCTCACACAACCATAGATCAGCAGACAATGAGGAGAAATAAAACAAACTCTGAAAGCTCTGTTCAGGTTGGTAGGTTTCCAAACTGTAGCTTAATTATGAAATCAGAAAAGACAAACAATTGTGAACTTTTAAATCTTTGAAGTAGAAGTGCCAAATGTTTAGTTCAGATGCAAACAGGCATTCACCTATTTGTTACATTCTGCTTGTGTAGAATTTTGTACTACAAAGTCCATGTGAGATTTCTACTACAAGGAATACGCCGTAAAAGATACCCATGGAAGAATCCAAAACCAAAACATAGGATGCGCAACCAGATTGAACTTAACATTTGTTAATGCATAACGTTTTTCAGCCTGTTAGACAGTTCACTTAATTATTTGCATTAAACTTGCTCCAAAACATCTTTTATCTAAATTATACAGACACTTTATCATTATCACCAAACTTCATGGAATAAAGAGCATGAAGTTCTTTCACCTGACTCACTCTAAGAAGCCATGAACACTTAGATGTTTTTTGCTCTTTAAAATAGCTTTACTGTTCTCTAGATTTAACTTCTGTCAAAACAAAAGTACTTATGAAGTATCTCGCAATTCAGAAACATGTAAAAAGTTAAACATGTTTTTTCAAAAAAATATTCCATCCCTCTATATATTTTAAAAGTGAGTAATACTACAAAGTCTTCATAATTCATGCAGCAAAATCCAATTTTACTTAAATGCACTTCTATGGAAGTACATTAAAATTACATATGCAGCAGAGTAAGTACTAAAGCTTCTTTTGCAAGTTGCGTAAGCAGTGAAATTAAGTCCATCAGCAGCAACATAATTAAGATTTTAATCTTGGACTCATCAAAACTTAAAAAAACAATGCAACCAACAGATGATCAATATTTGGCACTGCTATCTAAAACAGAAATGGTATTACTACAACTGAAATAAAATGCATTTTTCTTCTTATCAAAAAAGAGCATTATGCTCATTTTAAGACTTCTGGTGAACACGTTAGCATAGAATTTCATAAGTATCAGGATGATACAACCTCTATACCAGTATAACGGCAACCTCATTAGCAAGCCATCTCTTTTAAATTGTTTGTGTTTTAATGACCAAAATCAAACAATACACGATTAGTGTAGACCAATCCTTGACCTTTGACTGTGCAATTTATTTCACATCTACGTATCTCAGTTTCCTCATCTGAAAAAACGTGAATAAATTATACCTATTTCAAGGAATCTGCTATAAGGTTTTCAGCAGTGTTGGTGAAGTTTTTCACATTCCCTAGAGATCCTGTTGTTCTTAGCAAACATATTACAGTCAGCAAACTAAACAATTACGGCTCAAGAGAGAGAGAGAGAGAGATGTCCACAGACTCCACTTTACAACAGTTCTACAACTGTCACTGTAAAACGTGTTCATTCAAATGTTTGCTTCAGGATCTTGAGAGACAGAAATTTATACATAACATCCCATCTAGTGAAAATGACTGCAGTTGTCTACAAACTTACCAAATAATTAGGGTAAGGAATTAAGGTGTGTGTATGTTTGTCAGCTATTCATGCAAAGAAGATCTGCAACCACAGGGTGAAGGTAGGGGGACAAGGGTTAAAAATTACAGCATGTCTCTCTTACTGCAGGAAGGAAGAACAATTTCCTATGTAGCTTCCACAGCTGGTTCCAATTCCATTACTGTTTCGATTACTAATTCTCCCATGCCACCCATAAATTACCTTCAAAACATTAACATTTAAGCTCTCTTATAGCAGTACAATTTTATGTAATGTGACATGAGAATAAATTGCTAAGTGACTTCAACTATGCATCTGGAAAGAGGAAAAGATACATTTATATTGTATGGCCTTGAGGTCCATGCTTGGTAGAAACACACCTTCCTTCATGCTTCACTCAGGTATATTCTTTTATCTAAAGCTTATGGCAGAAGAAAGCAGTGCATTGGGGCCAGATTATCTACCTTATATTGCTAAAATGGTTGTAATACCCAACAACACTGCAAAAATTGTCAAGATATTCAAGGCAAGTACTAAGTAATAGGTTAGAAATGGTAACCAGTGTGAATATTCTGGTTTTATTTGTAATCATAAAGAAAATAACTGTAAAATGTTGTGCCCAACAATTATGAAATATGCTTGTCTTCTATGCATTCATATGGTATATTTTACTACAGTACTTACATATGTTGAGATCTCTCCAGCATATTGTATCAAAAATACTACTTTCCATACATGTAAAATAGTCTGAAAATTCCAAATTATTATAATTAAACCTGAGAGGACACACAACAAGACAGAGAGCCTTTGATTTCTACAAAGCAATCAAACTATAATTGTTCAGTACGGCTCAGTTCTGGGTTATGCAGGAAAAGAACAAAGACCTCAACACATCTTTCAATGGAACATCACCCATGTTAAATCCAACACTTATTATAGTCATTCCTCAAGGAGCCTGAGGTATACAAGTATACAGAAGCAATGCTTTCACTTTTTAACCCAGACTAAGATAAAGATCCATTGTCTTGACAACAGACAACATTTTAGCTGTGTGCACAGAAAAAGAACACAAAAAGTCAACATCATACCTTACAGAAATGACTAATTTCACCGATTTTTACTGACATTATTTAAGATCTCATACACCTTTCTTCCTTCATAACATATAGAAAATGTAGATTACATATAACCTACGATATCTCTCCTTATTCAATAGGTTTCTTGATCTTCACAAGGAGTTGCTGATGATCTTCCATACTATACAAAGATAACTTGAGTTAGAGGAAAAGTCTTCTCCCTTTTACAATCTAAAATTTAAGTTTCGATTATATGAGTCAAATGAAATTGCTATTAATTGTGTATATAATCAACTTGTTAACCTAGCTGAAATGGATTAACAACAACACGCATATTCAACTTGGTCATAACAGACAGTTACCAATATATTCTTAGTTCATACCAATCTAGCACAAAGATGGCAACTTCAGACATTCAGATGAAACTCTACAATTACTTTCTTTGCAAGAGTCAGGAAAGAAAAGCACAGTCCATAGATATAAAGAACTTCAGATTTCAGACCACGTATTTACTATATATCTGCTGTAAAATTTTCAATATGACAATTGCTTTTGTGCTTGTATGTTTCAAATAGGATAAAATATCCCACCTTGCAGGTATGCTATGCTGATACTCCAGTAAATATACTAGGTTTGTTCATTGAGCCACTCAGATTCCACCAAGACAGAAACCATTATTAATGCCTATTATTTATAAACAATCATTGAATAGTTTAAGTTCATAGGACCTATAAAAGCCATCTAGTCCAATGCCCCCGCAAAGAACAGAGATATCTTCAACTAGATCAGGTTGCACAGACCTTTGTTCAACCTGATCTTGAATTTTGTTTCCAGAGATGGCACATGAACCACTTCTCTCTGGGTAACCTGTTTTCAGCGTTTTACTGGCCTCACCATAAAAAACCTTATATCTAAGCTAAATCAACTCTCTTTTAGCTCAATGCCATGACCCCTTGCTCAATAACCACAGACTCTGCTAAAATGTTTGTCCTCATCTTTCCTGTGGGGCTCCTTTAGGTACTGGAAGGCTGCAGTAAGGTCTCCTCAGTGCCTTCTCTTCTTCAGGTCCCAATTCTCTCAGTCTTTTCCTCATAGGAGAGGTGCTGCACCCCTCTGAGCATCTTTGTGGCCCTTCCCTGGACTCACTCTGAAAGGTGCATGTCCTTCTTTTGCTGGGCCCCCAGAGCTGGGTGCAGTGCTCCAGGTGGGTCTCACCAGAGCAGAGCAGAGGGGCAGAATCCCCTCCCTGTCCTGCTGCCCACACTGTTCTTTGCCAGGTCATTTCCAGCTTTTCATTCCCAAGTCCTTCTTGGCAGGGTTGCTCTCCATGCCTTTTGTCCTCCAGGGATGTAAAAACAAATAAAAAACCCCCCACAATGGGGGTGGGGAGGGGCAGGGAAATGAGCTTTGTGTATAATGCTTACATTACAAGTACAGTCTTGCTGTTGTTGAGAAACAGATCCATGATATTTCATACCTCCTGGCTGACTGATTGGTGAGGATCCTAGGGAACGCATGATTCCGTAACTACTGTTTCCATTGAAAAAGCAAGCTCAAAAAATCCTCTAGCAGCTCTTGCCCTGTAATAAGCAAGTCCAACATGCTATTCTATCAAAAGAGAAACAAAAGTACCAAATACGCCAAAAAATGTGCGTGACAGAAGCAGAGAGTTTATAAACACTTACTGGCTTTTCACAGGAAAGGCTGAAGTGCTGGGAAGGAAAACATGACCCATAAAATAACCTGAATCAAATGCGGTCCAAGATTTTTCGCTCATATTTTTTCAAATTCCCTGTTATGGACATATTCCAGACAACTCATAAGGAAGCCAAAACAAGGATTCTCAATTATGCATAGTTTGCTGCACTTGGGCAGAATTTAACTCCTATTTCTGGAATTCATTCTGTAAGCCCAAATTCTCCACATTAACCTCATGTTTGACATCCCCCTTGAATATGTGATCCACTAAATGACATGGTTTAGTTCTGAAACTAATGCTATCTCACATAACACCTACTGCTGTTCTAGACTTGACTGTGTCCCAAGCCTCTTAAGAATTTACATTTCACCTCTTGGGAGCCACACAAAATGGACATTCTTACTGAACAAACTGTTTTTGCAGGGAGTTTTTCAATGCCATTATTCCGTTTACAGAAAAATCGCAAAGTACAGGTCATTTGAAGGCACTTTTCTTCACATACTTGTTTTCAGAATTTACCTGGCCTTCCATATCATACATTTCAAATACCCTGGATCCTCAGGTCATTTAGCTACCACAAGTAATATCCAGTCTGAGACAGCAAAAATGGATCTCTGTGTCTCTGTGTAGAGAATGACAGCAACCCCTTGCCTTTAGGTTCCTCTCATGAGATCTGATAAACCACTACAGACAGGGAGAAACTCCCTTCACTTTATTTAGAGAGTAAAATTAGGGAGTTTAGTATTCACTTCATAAATAAATTCTTTCAGAAATGACTGGGTGGGGCAATCTATTAAAATGGGAAAATGTTTAAAATGCAGAAACACTGACACTGGGTAATTGTTCCTACCTGTGAACCACTTACCCTTAGAATTTCAGTGTAATACAGAATTAAGGAAATAGAGAAAGCAAAAGAATCCTGCTTTTAAAACAAAATCATCAGTTTGAGACAACCAGGTACAAAAATTATTATAACTCACTATAAGTTACTCATGCATTCTGAAATCCTCACAGTCACTATGATACTGAACAATTCCAGTAGCATGGACCATAGGTGAGGGAACAAGCTAGAAAGAGTGAGCGAACACATATAAATAGATTTTTGCAGCTGGTTGTGGATATCAAGGACTTACAAGTATCTATTAATACTGACAGGGACTGGCAGATAGAAACTGCACTATTAAAATTTTGCACAATAAAGAGAGTGGGAGAGTTCTGGGTAGAAACTGGAATTTTTCATAATGTTACATATTTGGTCCAAATTATATTTATTGTTGAAATGTCCAAGAACTTGCACTTAAAGAACTCAACCGATAAGCTGTAATATGAACAGTACACAATTTAACCTATCCACCCCAAAGGATAAAAGACCTGAGATGACCTTCTTAGAACTTGCAATTACAACAAGGTATGGTATGTTAAGCCTCATGCTTACACAGTAAGCCCTTCTCACTATAAAAGTGCCAAGCTGAGAGATTATTGTCAGTGTGCCTCCTGCATGCCTTTTCAGCAAGAAGAATGGCACACAGCAAGGTCAGGCAGTGCATTGTCAGGGGCTGCCACACAGTGTTTTCAAAGCCCCTACAAAATCTAAAGCTGGGTTGTTTTCCTTGATGAAAGATGAGTTGTTACAGGTTAAAGATAACTTCAATATTATTTATTCAACTTATTTCAAATAGAAACATTCTTCACATGTTTGGATTCTCATCAGCTCTTGGCCTGCAAGACAAACTTCCTAACATAGAAAGCCTAAACCTACCAATGATCTTTCTTTAAGATGATCTGTGCCTCAATCACTCCTTTCTTTACCTTTAGATTTTCTTTATCTACAAATCTTTAGATTAAGGAGATTTGAACCAAAAACAAAGGAAGTTCTAGGAAGTTCTAGTTACTGGAAATTCTCCTGCTCAATTTAGTTCTGAAAATGAGCCAATTACATTAGTAGCTATGTAATCATAAGAGAAAACACAGCATAAAAATACTTTTTCATTTACATATAAATTTGGTTTAAAATGATCAAAAAAACCCCCCAAGACACTAACGAATACTCCAAAAAGGTGAACACACAGGAAGTGCCAAGGTTGACTCCAGGAAAAAAAAAAGTCTTCTTACTATACTTGGAAAGCAAGTAGGTTTGATAAATACATAACCTTCAGAAGGAAACATGAATCTGCAATCTCACATTTTCAATTTCTTTTTCTCGCCATACTTTGGAAATTTTCAATACTTTAAAGTATTACTCAGAGTAACATTAACTCTTCTTCAGACAGCCACCCACATGATGTGGCCAGACACAAAATTTTACCAGAGTACTTTCTGGGTAATTTCTGTGATATTCTTCCATCCACTCAAACTTTGTTGCAGAGTCCATCATGAGGATACTCCTAAAAGTATTAGACAGAGTTGCAGCTTCCATTAGTTCCTACACTATGAGACAATTCTCAAGAAGTAAACTAATGTAAATTGCATTAAACTACAGAGTTAAACTACAGCTGACAGCTATTATACTTTTTACAGGATAGGACCAGTTTTCATAACTACCATGTGAATTGGGCAGATGCTTATTTAAAATAGCCTTATAAATAGCATAGTTATAATTGATTTAGATTTAGTGACATTCATTTTACTCAGAGGAATTAATATTCCTGCTGAAAATGCATTGAATTACTTTACTACTACTTATGCATTGAAAAATGGAATGCAGTTTCTTATTTGGACAACAAGACTTTAAGACATCACAGGAAACTACCATTAGGCTTTCTCATAAATTCACTGTCTATTCAATGTATCAGAATTGCCTTCCCTAAGAAAAAAACTTTACGGACACCTACTGGACTAAGTCTTACACCATTAATTTAAGTGATAATTGAAAGGCTCTGCCTTTAAAATTGCAGTTGTCCAATGCAAAAACTTTATTACTCACAGGCTTGCACTGTCACAAATATAAACATTTGTTGTTTTAAAAATCTATTTTTCAGAAGATCCTTTACAGAAAGGAGAAAAATATGACAGAGTCACAAGAGATAGGGATACAAGAAGGAATGGGACAGAGAGGATCAACAGAATGCCTGATCCCTAAAAGGCACCTTAGCAAGAGCAATCAATTATGACAGAGTACTGGTCTGACAAAAAGAGAAAAAAAGAAAAAAAAAAGCCCCAAACCAACCGGCTGTCCTCACTAAAGAAAATGTTAGATAAGGCAGCATTTAATCACAGAACAGAGAAACAACTCTGAAGGACTCTGAGAAAAGATATGTAATAAATGCCAAGTTAAAACAAATGAAGTTATTAAAACAAGTAGTTATACCATTGACAGAAAATAAATCCATGTCAGAATTTTTAAACTATTTTCTATCGAGATGTACTGTGAAGCCTACTCTGGCATTGTTCTTTCTAGAATTTACAATTCTAATGAGTCAAAAATTATCACACTCTTATGTGTGACCCAACATTTAACCTTGTGTCCCTGCACACCCATGCATGTCATCCAAATGAGACAGCATTTTTTAAACGGGAGGAAAAGTAAATGTATGAAAAATACACAAATGATATTAAAAAAGCAACTAGTACATGGGTGTTTACATCTTCTCCAGAATTTTAATATTTTCTAAATGAAAAATTTATGGAGATAAAAACCAATTTATTTATAGATGGTCTCAAGGCATCTAAAATTGCATAGAATGCTCATAAAAACCAAGACTTAGCACTGTAGACCAAGAAGAGGTTGTCTTTAAAATGATTCAGCACTCTGTCACAGTGATCTTATAAAATAGGCATGTGCAGTTTGTAGACACTAAGGATGATTAAGGTACTTAAATTTTCTTCTGAACTTCCATTTCTGACATTTTTGGTACTCAGTAGAAATGGTAGCAAATGAACTTAAAGAAGGAATGTCACTGAGAAATATCTTTATTCTTATACTTAAGACAAGAGCAGTTACTTCTTGGCACCAGTTTTGCAAGAGACATACACTGACTATTTGTACTGCAAAAAGTTACAAATCTAGTGGCACTGAAAGCCAGCTGATGCCCAGAGATGCCACACATAGTGTGATATGTACATTTGCCTTCTTCGCAGAGACCAGCATGTTCCAAAACACCCCAAGTAACAGGTTCGTTAGAAATGATAAACCTTTATAAATCCAGACAATGCATGAAACTTTTTAAGATTATTGAGCTAAGAAAGAAACATGCTGCTGTATAAATCCGAAGTAACTTCTCCATTTTCCAACTTATCTTCTAAAGTTGACAATTCCATTTTTAACACAAATGAAAAAGAAAAAGGCTATATGTATAACGTGATTTCTTTATTTTTTGTTTCCCTCTTTAAATAAAAGTATTAAGTCCTATGGTTTGCCTGTACAATAGGAAAAGAACAGCTAACTCGCACAAGGTAGTAGAGGCAGACATTAATATAAAATTTGTCCTCATTCATAGGACATTGTAACTCTAATAAGGGTTATCAGCTTTTTCTGACACCTGAATTAATCTACAAATACACACCCTATAGTAAGTGATAGGGAAGTATCACCATATTTGCAATACTTGTGAAATACTCAACTGAAAAAAACAAGCCAGCCTTTCTAACATTTCCATGAAAATAACTCATATCAATTAGAACTCTAGCTTCTGCTTTCATTCTAGACACTTGAATTAATTTACTGAATAAGGTAACTCTTCAAAGCTATTTTTTTCCCCAACAAAAGTCTTGGTCATTCGTGGAAAAACAGTTCTTCCAGAATTTATTTCCTGTGTTGTCCTGGTTCCAGCCCAGATCAGCATAGCGGGGCATGGACAAGACATTGTATTACTCAGTACCATCTCATGTCAGTGCCAGAGGCAGGGAAAAGCGACTCTTCCAAGAAGAAGGGCGTTCCCTTTCCAATCACCAGAAGCCATCCACCATTGCTTAACTGTCCCAGGCATGGAGAGCATTTTCCATGTGAATCACCCTCTCCTTGCACACTTTGGTTACTAATACTCTCACTGTTACTCTTTGCTTTCATATCCCATTGCTGTTTCCAGTAAATTGTTCTTATCTCAACCTGTGATCTCTGCCTTTTGTGTCTCCCACCAGAGGGAGGGAGGGGAGCAGCTCATGGTTTTCTTTCTAATGAGAGTACTAAATTGGGGAATACCATTCCCAAACCATGACATGGTTCATACTCATTATTATATGAAAGATGACCTAAGGGGCCTCTGTACTGCGAAAGGTCACTAGGACAGACTGAGTTCAAACCTTATTTAAGACCTTGTGTTTCACCACATGAGAATGCTCACTGAAATTAATTCCACACATCCATATAATCCAAATCAAAATCTTGACACAGTACTACTTACTCTAAAAACTGGTTCCAAGCTAGCTGCTAAAGAGGGCTACAGAAACTATGCAAGGCTACCAAAAGTTCCAGGAAGGCTGGTGTGCATCTGTGGTGTTTCCACTGTCCCTCTATGCAATTGTGGGGAATGAAAACAAAAAGAAGAAAGAAGTGTATTGATGTTAGCTGGCAGTACTAGGGTTAAGAAGACTGCTCCACTCATGAGTTTTTTATCTCCACTTTGAGAGCACACTTTGCTGCAACATACCATGCGCTTTCTTTTATTCAACACTGGTTAACTAATGAAACTTGGAAATAAAAATGAAAGTCACAAATCATCCTCTTTCTGGTAGAAGCAAATTATGTTTTGTCTGTGTCTTCTGTCTCATTAATAGTGTAAAAGCAAAGGTACACCACTGGAACTTCCAGTAAGTATGCATACTAAGTCCCACTTACAAAACTGGAGGTCCATGTCTGCAGTCCTACCAAAGTCAACACAATATTTACATGAAAATGGAACTAATCCTCCAACCTTAAATAATGAACCTCAGCTTCATGAGATGGCTATTTATTAGCTATTTGCACTAAGCCCTATTTTAGAAAACTGAACAGGAGCTCCCTAATTGTACTACATAAAGGTCTCGCCTGAACAATTTATTTTGTATTGGGAAGAAGGATTACATAACATATCACCTTTTTGCTATTCTTGCACATGATGCTTATATGAATGTAATTTTTGCTTAAGAGACTAATGTTCTCATATAAAGAGATGCAGGATCTCAGAAGAAAATTGAAAAAGAAGTTTTATCTTATCTGTCATTAAGCAGGTACTTTGAGACATTTCAAGAAGTTTTTCTACAGAACCTACAGATTTAAAACTTACAATGTTCAAAACTAAAATACTTATAAGTAAAATAAAGGAATAAACAGTTTACAAAAGCACATTTCAAAAGCCTCAGAACTTCACAAAAATTCATGGTTAGTAAAAAGTCATAAAATTGATTTTTATGATTACTCAGATCCTCTAGAGAAAGTAATTATATTGGTTTATGAAAGGAAATCAGAACAAAGTATTTCTTCTTTCCATATTTGGTTATTTGATTATCTATTAATCTTCAGTTAAAATGGTACATCAAATAAACATTTATGAATAGTCCACAAGGTAATGCATTAAAATACTATCCAAGATCCTAAGATTTTGAAAATAATTTTATTAGGCTTTAAAATACAAAGAAAAGGATAAGCAGGAGTAAAGGAAGGAAGTCAGTGTGACTGTTGTGTGATCTGGATACTGTTAGCATCAAGTGTGTACAGTCCCTGCATACTGCTAAGTGCCCACCTGCAAATAAGAGATGCCATTGCAGCAGTTGTAAAACAATACATGTGGTAGTCTCACATTCATAAAAATCCAAAGCCGTCTTTTAAACAAACAGCAGACATTCCTAGAATCAACAAAATTGCTCTCCAAGGATTCCACTGGAGTGGTCTGCAGTTCAAATAGTTCAACATAAATCATTTGTTCATCAAAAATCCTGTGAAGACTTGTTTTGTAGAGGAAGTGTAACTGCATGTCACTTACACTCTTCCTTCAAATGCAATCCTTTTAAATTATTTATTCATCTCCACCATAAATATTTCAAATACCTGTTATCATCCACTTCATTCTCCTCTTGATTCAAGCAAGAGTACTCTGTACCTGTATTTCTCATTATTCTGTTTAGAGCACAAACAACTCTTCAAAAAGATAACACTCACATGTCAGATACAGAGAAAACCTGCTATCTTCAATTTGTGTTTTCCATAGTGATGCCAACAAGGTCAAATACAGTGTGACCATTGCTGTTAGTTCCCCGGCCAAATCTAAAAATATTTTATAAATCTTAACACTGATAGAAACAATATGCTATTTGTACTTCTTTTTAAAAGTATATTGTAAATTTGTTGCAACTGCCAAAAAATGCATCAAGCATCACGTAAAGAGGCAGTCACCACTTCCTTTTGACTGTAAGCTTTTTATGTTCTCAAAAGAATGAGTTAATTTCAGTATCTTCACCTCCAAAGATCCCAACTTCAACTGGAAGTAAATGAACTAATATTCAAGATAGAATGTTCATATACCATTGCATGCAGAAAATTTCCTCATATTACCAACTACCCATTCTTGTTAAATAATACTGTATCAAAAGTACAGTCTTGTGACTGAGATAAACATGCAGAACACATGCTTTAAAAGACTTAGATTTTTTTTTTTCTAAAGGGGTAGGTCACAGAATTGTACAGTCTCAAAGTTATGCACACCTTAAACATACTAGGCAGAAAAAAAATTAAAAGTCTACTATCCCTCCAAGGGCAGTAGAGGACATTAGCTTCCACAAAATCTTCTGGCTATAAAGAAATCAAGGGTCTTGGGAGAGATGAGCGTGAGGATCTCATGTTTTAACTATGGAAGGTTTACAGCCACAGCTTATCTGGCCTTGAGATGAAGAGCACCTTGCATCACTCTTAACAGCTCCCTCTTCAAACACAGAAGTGGTACCAGCAGCTCCTAAAGAAGGCTTTCTACAGGCTACCCCAGCTAAAGCTGACCTGGTAAAGGGTCTCTAAAGGAGCTGATAAAAAGTAAAAACAAGACATAAGAAAATCTCTGAACTTCATTTAAAAGGGCAGTAAAAACAATAATTATGTTCTATATCACATTTTATTTTAAACTGCTAAAATAACCTCTCTCTAACTTCGAAGCACCTCACAGTCAACAAATATATGCCTCTTAATATTCTCACAAAATATTTCTGGAAACAAACTCACAGGACTTTAAGTATCTTCTGTAGGAGAAACATTCTAAAACTTTTCATATTCTGTCATATTACAAATTAATTAAAATCCATATCATCCACCAAAAAGCATGGCATGATATACAGCAGAGAAAGCTTGGCCTTACTAAGTTCTGCAGAATCAAACAATGGAGATCTTGCAAGTAGACTCTATGAACAACTGGTAATCATGAACTCTGGAGCACTGGGTTGAAGAGGAGATGAGCAAATACCCCGTGCCTTTTTATCAAAGACCAACATTCCCTAAGGCAATTACCTTGTTAGCTTCCTCTCTGTATGATGATCTCTGTTTCTTAAGTTGAGTATTCCTTTCTTTACAGCTTCTGTTTGTTTTTCGCATTGGAAGACAGAGATTGATTATTTTGTTTTCTTTTAATTTTTGCAAAGTTTGCAAATCTGTTTTAACTCACTATGGATATCACCTTTCTCATTCTTTGCAACACCAGTAACCACATCAATGATCCTTAAAAAAATGCCACAATTTGTTCCAAGTGTAATATAAATAAGATACATTTACCTCATTTTCATTGTTAAGACCTAAGAACATATTATGCATATATATGAAAAAAGCATTTGTTTCATTATTGTATAGGAAGGTAACACACAAGCAAATTGAATGCAATGGTTAACTGCTACCTATTTTTTATCAATAGATAAAAAATATTTCAATAGAAATATTTCAACAGAAATATTTAAAAGATAACGCCTCTCACCCTCAAAACCACAATTTTCTGTCTCTGTTGCATACAAAAAATTGCTTTGTTCAGCTTACTATACTTTTTCCTCTTTAGACAAGATGAAACATGACTGGGTAAATAAGATTCAGCAATTACAGGACAGACAGTTCTCAGTCTAAATCTTACAAACCCTTAGGATGACTAAAAATTCCCATAACATTTATTTATTTTTACAACACCATAATTTTTGTCTGGTACCATAGCCAAATTCTAATTGGAGCAATTACAGTCTACTTAAATTCTCCATCTAAATCAGCAGGAAATGGCTTCCTTCCATTCTGAACAAGTATTACTGCTATGTCCTGTTAAACTTCTGAAAAAAATTTTAAAATATCTTCAAATAATTCTAAAACCTGAAACACAGCTATGCTATCATTTTGGAAACAGGCCAAATCAGAGTACAGCCTTTGGCCGTGAAGAGGCCCAAGGCTGTACTTGTTTCAGGACATAATTACAACATGATTAGTATACCTTTGGTGCTGCAGGGAGAAACAGTTCTCTGTTCCAAAAAAGAATGAACTGTAACTCAGCTCGAAATAGAAGGTAAATCCTTGCATATCCATTTGGCAAATTCTTCAACAATCACCTTTACCTGTTGCCTCAAGCCAGAAAAAGTGTCACAAGATGCTAACACTACATTAAGTTTTGTTAAAGATCACAGCACAGTTTCTACCAACATTAAAAGAGAGCACGCACTCTTACTAAAGTCTTCTAACACGTCATCCATTCCCTTGAGAAATGTTTATGTCCTAGATTTAAAGCTGTCTGCCTACCAATCCTGACACAATTGCTCTTGCTAGTCTTTGTCCCTCTTCAGACAGATTTTGAGTGCATAGATATCAGACAGACTCCCAGAGCATTCTGCCAGGGGAAAGAAGCTGGCCAAGACTCTCCCATATTTCCCAATTCAAAATTTACCGTGTGCAATATTGCCCTCATTATGCATTTGCCCTCTTGTAAAATAAGCTGTTTTGTCTTTTAAAGATTTTCCTGAAATTTTCTAGAAAGGTTTAGATCACAGGATAGATCAACTCTGAAAAACTTCACACTACAGAAGATGCTCTGCTTCCCCCCTCCCCTTCTCAGCTTACGACCATGTGAAAAACGGACACTAACGATCCCACCAGGTTTTCACACCATTAGAAGAAAAGGCACTACAGAAAAGCAAGTGCTGATCACAACTCAAACAGCCAGCTTTAATTTTCCTCACTCCTCAAATTAATGCAAGCCTTTTAAATAAAACAGGATACTAAACCAAGAGGAAAGTATCAGAGGGAATTAATACCACGTGTACCTATTGTCCCTAAAATGTACTTGATAGAGCACTATTCCTTCCACTACTACAAAACAAGCACCGTAAAGCATTTGGATAAATACTCACAAGCATATTGAGATTTGTCAAGAATCATCACTTTTGACACAAATGGAAGTGAATGATACTAAATTAGCACGTCATTTAATCTAAATATTTATTTGTTAAATGTAACTAATCATTAGTATCAACACAGATTAATCAAACACAGAAAAATGCTTTAAAACAGCACCACAAAGACTTGCATATATCAAATGAACTTAACATCAGTTTGGGGAAAAACTTACCTCAAGTCAGAATTCACACATTTAATACAATATCCTGTTAAAAAAGTTATGTTTGGTTTGTATCATGTGATTTATGCAAATTACAAAAATGCGTAATACTCAAAAAATACCACTGCCAATTCAAAACATTCAGCAATTAACTGCTGTTAGTCATTTTCCCATAAAAACACCAAGAAGGTATGAAAAACTCCCATCAAAGATAATAACCACCAGTTACTCCTTCCACCTTAATGTTCATCCAGTAAAATAACCCATGTGAGCTGGGCAGTCCTGGGCCAATCCTGCACTCAAAATTTGTCTGCCTCATAGCAAGCCCAATTTGACAAATGTCTCTACTGACAGTCTGTCATAAGAAAGCAAAAACAACTGAACAAGCAATAGTGAAAAAAATCCCCACATCTAAAGTCAGGCTTGAGAGACTGTGGAGAAATGTCAGGGTGAAGCCAGTATTTTGATGTATTTTATCTGTCATACAAAATTCACAAGACTTCAGATTAGAATTATATACTGCAACACCTAGAACTACTAAAGAAAAACTTGCTTCCTTCAGGATCAAAACCACAGACACTTGTGTTTTCAAGAAATTACTTCAGCAGCAAAATATGATAATAAGAGAGTCGGTCTCACACTACATCTGGGGAAAAAAATGTTCAGCCTTCAGTTTCTCCTGTCTCAGTTCTGCATCCATGCATCCAACCACAGGCTATGTACAAGCAAGAGAAAGGAATCACAGAGTTCTCATAACTGCAGCACCTGCCTTCCTTGGGGCTCACAAGATCATAATGTGATCACCAATCGATCAACAGGAAACCAGGAAAGCACAGCTGCTTCCTGATTCCCTTCACAGGAAAGAAAATAACTGAGTTCATGAGCAGCAGTAAGGGAAGGCTCTAGACCCCAAAGGCCTCTGGCATTCACACTGACACAAAATCTCCCCAGTTATAAATTAACTGTTTAGACTGAAAACCCACAAGTCTCATATTTCTGCTGCTCTGCTTATTCTCAACCAAATCTATTCTAGACTGTTTTGTAACTATTGTCTTAAGTTCAGACAAACTTAAATCATACCAGACTGCAAGTTACCTTTCTGTCTGAAACTTTTCATTAGGGTCTTTTAACTCTGGTGTCCAGTAACTTCACTTCATCAAGCCAGTTGTAGCATTATTCAAATACGTGTGAATAAAAAATAAATACCACTGTCTTGTTAGAAATTAAAACAGCCAATCAACACAGTGACTACTGAGAAAGACAGGCTGAAGTAAAATCAGCTCTTCCTGCAAATTGTTTTGCCTTTGGCATTCTGGAGAAATTGGCAGAAAAGAAATAGTGATTTTAATATAAATGACCCATAGCAACTGAAACCCACTGAGTCTATGATGTCCTCAGGAATATAGACTCACTCCACAGTGCCCTAACAGCTAAAAGTAAGAGAATTCCTAATACAGATCAACGGTGAGTAAACTTAGCATTTATGTCATTCTCAAAGAAAATTCTGGATTTATTTCTTCTTGGTTCCCTGAGACAGAACAAGTCATCTGTGGGGTATGATCACAGGAGATATGGGACTAAAATGTACAGTTTGATAGTTAAAGAAATCCACAGGCAACAATGAAACAAGTGAATCAGAGAAAGGGATATAAATACTTAAGACACCAGAATTTCCCACCATTTATCCCCTGCAGGTAAACAAAAAAGAAAATTTTGTGATCACAGAAGTTTAGGCTCACTCTAAAAACGAGTTATGTCATGGCTTAAGAAGTTCCTCTCAAGCATCTAAAATGATTTCTCTAAAATTTAAAATGTAAGTTCAAAACATGCAAGGTAAGAGACGTTATACAAAAAGAACAAGCAAACTGAATCCTCAGCAAAAACGAAAGAAAAATCAAAAGGAAAGCCTTGGGACACCTGGAAATTCAGAAATTTTTAGAGTTTGGTTTACATTTGTGTAACAGGACATACAGGTCTTTTTCTGTTACCAGATGGTTCAAAACAGCGGTAAGTGAGGCTGTTTTCAGAGGACTTCTATCATTGTTGTTACACATGGAAATCATCAAACAAAACCAAAGCCACAAAATATTCAATCCAGGCAGTTTTGAAGAACAAACATCAAACCATTAATCTTTTCACAGAATCATCAAATAATCAGGGTTGGAAGAGACTTTTAATATCATTCAGTCCAACCCAGCACTACCACTGTAACCCTTAAACCACTAAACCACATCACCCAGTGCCAGATCCAGATTTTAGCTAAATAGAGGCAGGCTGGTTAACTGAATATCTGTGATACCAAAGTTCAGCTGATTCATCTATCTATGATTTCAACATCGACAGAAAAATCTGTATTCTTAACAACAAACACGTCTGGCACTTATTTAGAAAAAAGCAAATAAAAATTAACACAAATAAACAAAAACAACCAAACAACGAACCAAAAAGCCCTCAGTTACCAGACTTAACTTCTGCAAAACAGTTCTGGTACAGTTGTTCTCCCTAGATTCAAACCCACCTCTGCCTCCTCTTTGTCGTATAAATTCTACATATGCTTTGGGAAATAAACCAATTAAAATAGTCACATTAAATATTTATTTACTAGTTCTTTTGTAACATGAAAACAAAAAAGTAAACAATATCTACTAATTGATGTTGAATTTCCCTTGAGACTCACATGCATATTTTTGTTTTAAATCCTGGTATTTTTAAATGAAAATAATTATTTAATCATTAGGAAAACAGAAAACCTGCAAGAAAAACAGAAAACCTCCATTTTGAACAAGTCATACATCAGCTGAAAATTCCATCAAAAAGGAATAGCACACATACAAATCAGAGCCCACTGAAAGGACTAAAACATTAAAGAGAAACAAACTACTTACATTATCTTCCTCTTCTGTATCATCATTGTCATTGTCATCATCACTATCCTTGAACCCAGGGGGAAGTGGTGGCCCAATGAATTCTTCATCATCATCATCGTCATCATCATCAGTATCATCAGCTGGACCTTTAGCAGAACTCTGGGATTGCATAGATGGACCACTTAACACTTCACTCGAGTTGTCCTCACTTTCACTACACATTGCCTCTCTGCAAGGAAAATTTAAAACATTACTATTTGAAGAACATTGTCACTTCCACTGTAATTTTCAGATAAAATATGTTGAGCACTCTTGTAAATCAGTAGATACCAAAATTAGCAGCAAAACGCACATTAACTTTCATTAACAGAGTACAGGCCCACCACAATCCTTTGAAACACTCACAATTCTAGACTATAAAAGTTACATTAAATTACCATTCTGCGGTTGCCCAAATAGGTTGTGCAAACACATTACATTTGGCATATGGAAATTTCTGAAAAGTTGAGTTATTGTGTCTATATTCGTGCAGTTTATTCAAAATAGCTGCGCTCCCTCTGCTGGCAGTTCCCGAGCTGCACTGCTCAAAAGGGCAGAAGGTCTACTCAGACAGAGAAGAAAAGCTCAACTTTGTAAACTTTGTTCGGAAGCTTATCTTTTCAGAATTTTTAAGTGAGCAGGTTGTAAAAAATAGTCTTCTTTTCCTCTTCTCTTGGTAAACTACATAGGTACAGTTTTGTCTGGGTTTTTTTAAAGCTTAGGTTATCACTTTAAAACTGTAATAAAAACACAAAAGTTCAGGAACATAATAAAAGACTAAGAAAATCAGTTCTGACAGATGTAATTGTGACAGAGAATGCTGCCCTGCTTTGCCTCCAGGACCAGCTGTACATCAAGCAGGTAGTAAGTTGCATGGAAAAAAATTGTATTGGATAAGCAATTGAAACTCTGTTTCAGGAAGAAAAGAGAATAAACTAAAACTAACATAACTTAGGTCCTCAGATGTTACAGTGAAGAGCAGGGTTTGCAAGTCTGAAAGCTTGTCTAATTTAAAGACGTAGATCAGAATATGATTACCTAAAAAATCTGAGTCAAATAAAAAGAGCTCTATGACAATGGAGCAATCAATATCCTTTTACCAAAGGGAAGGTTTTCCAGCATGTCAGGCACACATTGGGATCTTCAAGTTCTTCAAGTAAGGTATCCTCAAAACTAACTTCATAATACTATGTGCAAAAGAGTTGTGTTTTGAAAGTTGATATGCATTCCTACACTAGCAAACCACACACCTTTTCCCCAAAAACCAAACTATTTAATTAGTTTTGGAATGAAACCAAGTACATTCTGTGCCAGTGAGAAGGATGTAAACAACATAATGATTCAAGGAGGCCATTCCAATCCTTGAGTCCCAAACTTTCAGATCTTTATACAGACACCCAAGAACAGTATCTACCTTTCCTCCTAATTACCTTTATCATTCTCTTGTTTGCTAGGAAGGAAATTGATCAAATCAAACATTTCAGTATTTTGAGGGAGGGGCAGCATGGCCATTCTGCATATGACATGGCCAGAGCTGCACTGCAAGTTTTCTCCACAGTCCACGCACAGCAGGGACAGCCAAATACTCCAGCAACACCTACAGGTATCCTCTGTCCTGACTGGAATAAAGTCAAACATTAGAACGCACCAATGCAGCCACACCAAAAGCCCATTTACCTTTCTGACAGCAGCTAGGAGTGGTGCTGACAGAAAGGACAAAGCAAGTGGTGTTTCCCTCAGCTTCTAGTCTTACAATCTTACTCTACCAGAAGCTGTAAAGAAAGAAGAACCATTTTGCCAGCCTCTTTCCCAGAATTCAGAAAACTGTAAGGAATTTTATTTTGCTTTCTCTCATTACCTCCTCAGTAAGTGAAACAAACTGCAAGAGGAAAAAAAAAAAAGAAGAAAGCTGTAATAGAGCACGGATGGCACAATGAGAAGAGCAGTAATAAAAAACATTCTGAGAGTTGTACACGTATGTGGACATATCCCCCCCATGTGTTCATTCTCTGCATATCACTCAATTTTCTCAGTTTTTTCCTTTTCATACATTGATTCTTTCATTTCACAAGGTGTAATTATTATACTTAAGCATAAATTAAGTACCATAACTATTGTAAACATTTCTCTACAGCAAAACAGATCAGGAGCAAAAATAATCATTAGCTGTATTTCACATCATTTTGGAGCGACTTTTTAACAACTGAAAAATTACTATAAGAGCTACTCTGATAACTTAAAAAAAACCTTTGATGATTTTTTAAAAATTAAAATTCATTAAAGTATTGACATTATCAGAGAATAAAAGATGCTATGCATACTAGATCGATTTATAATAACTAAAATCTTTGTTATAAAAACAACTAGAAAATCTTATATTTCAGACTAAAATTGTCAGTTGCAGGATTGTTCCTCTGAATTAAGACTGAGTCACAATGGCAAATCTCTTTCTCTAGTTACCTGTTTTTACTTCTAAGAGCTAAACTACATATCCTTTTTTACATGGAAATATAAAACTTCCAGGAGAGCTTTTCATGTTAAGCCCTTCATTCTTAATGCTTAGTAAAAACTAAAAGAAAAACAAAGAAAATTTACTACAAGCAGCACTCTGATGAATTATCAGAGTCTACCTAATAACTCAGCATACTGAAACGTATTTGTTATCTTCCTTCATATTAAGTCTCTGGAGATTTCTCCTGTCAAGTCAATTAGAAGAATGAGATAATTATGGAAAGCCTCTTTATTGCCTGCTCTTCACCTTATCACTTGTTTAAATTGCTAATGCATATTGGAGTCACCCACTTACAATACACATTCATGTTGCATTTAAATTGTCATCCCTCACTATGTGAAGATGTAAGATCATCAGAAGCAAATGGAACCACAGAATATTTTTCCCTTGAGCACAAGACATAACATAGGATACAGAAAGCAGTATATTGTGCAATCAATTATTTCAGAGTGCACAGGTTTTCCAAAGACCAACAGGCAAAACCAAAATTTTCTAATAAAAACTTTTTCAGTTTGAAACTCTACAAGTTTGTCTACAATTACCTACCACATATAGGCTCTATCAGCCCATAGCATGCATATATAGAGGTCTTGTATGGGTTTTTAAACTTCCATACATATAGAAACCTAAAAATGTACAGCGCACTTGTGTCTGCCAGCCCTGCCACACAATGGAGTTGTGTGGTCCCCATTGCCCTCAGCTACTTTTGATTTTCCAGACTTTTGGAATTTAAACTGTAAAATCCATAGCATATATTATTTGTCAGTAACAGACAGAATTTTAAGAGTAAACTTCAGAGTGAAGCACAAAAAAAGCTTTCTCTACCTCACCATTACTCCATAAAATCTGCACACAGAGACTGTCCACCTACTTTGCCTTCTTTTTCATCAGGCATGAACCATCTACAAGTGGGCACAACAGCTGCTAATAAAGTCATCATATGCTATCATTGTATTCGCCCTAGTATTTTTGAAAAATACGTAGATAACAACATTGTTCTTATTTTTTAAAAAGGTATGCAAAACAGGATCAAGGAGGACACAGGAAAATTGCCTATTAAATATACATAATGTCAATATTTGCAAATATTGACATATCTTTAAGAAAGAATTTTTTTTGAAATCAGTATTCCCACTGGAATACTTAAGATAACAAGACATATTCACACAAGCTAAATGATACTCATGTTATCAAAACAAGCAAACAACTTCTTCAGGTAAGAAAGCTGCTTCATGGAATTTCCCACCATATCTAAGTACCTTTCAGTTAATGTGGACCCAGGTCCTGCTGCACTGGATGCTGAAACTGATGAATCAGTGCATGGAATTCTAAATTCCTTTTCAGTCTGCTCTTCTTTCTCTCTTTCACGGGCCTCTGAATAGGGAAAGCACAGAAATAACAAATAATCAAGCCTTTTAAAAATACTAAAATTACTGGCTTGCTGAGGACAGTAAGCCAGTTTTTTTTCATTTTCAGACCTAGATAAAATACTTGAAAAGGTAGAAGCAAACAAAGGATTTAACTTAAAATACTTTCTCACATATATCAAATTTCCATTGCTACTGCAATGATCACTGAACAAAACGTCAAAAGGACCATCTAAACACCTCCTAGCTGTTCATTTGTACATGTTATCAAACATAAGTTGATCATATAAGGATGCTGATATTTCAATTATTTTCAACATTATACTAAAACAGCATGATCACTTTAGAGAAATGTTGATGTTTTCATAGCACAGGGAGCTAAATTAGTGCAGTTGAAGTACACAGATGTGTAAATAGGTGAATTTTAAATATGGAAAATAAACATAAAATGTTGCTTGCATTAGTAGTACATTCTTAGTTCACTCACTGAAAGAGAATCCCTATGGAACACCGCAATAAAGTCAAAGTAAACAAGAACTTCCATCTCATATTAAATAATGCGGGGTGGGGGGGTGAAGGGGGGGGATGTTAAAGGTGCAGCTACTATGTTGCTAAAAGTTCTCAAATACTTTCAATTAAGGAGAGAAAAGGAACTTTCTTTCTATACAAGAAACATTGTGTTCTATTTTGCTGTTAGATAAACAAAAAAGAAAAACAAGTTTTCAGCGAAGCTAGTAAACATTTTCCTCTGAAGAGAAACGCAAACAGCTGCAAAATACAGAACCAGGAAACGTATTTTGATCTCAGTTCCACAAATCAAGTACTGGGGGAAACAAATCCAAAAGTTATCACAGTCATTCCAAAAAGCTAAAAAGCAAAGTGTATCTCAAGAAATCTGAAACTAAGTGCTTACATTAAGCCACTCCCACAACAGACACACATTTTTGATTGCTACACTCTCAATACTAAAATTTTTTCTAAGTTAAGCAGATGAATTACATAAAAACCTTTACCATTTTTGGCAAAATTATCAACTTTGCAAACAACAAAATGCCGTGTGTTTCCTTTACAGGTATAAGCCTAGACACCTGGTGCAGGGGCTGGGATGTGGTCTGCTGCAAGGCAAGGGAGAGGACATACTCAAGATGCAGGTCAAGATATCTTGACTTAAAAACATTGCATTTTTGGAATCACTTCCTTAACTTCCCTACCAAACAAAAATATTATGTAAATTAACAATTCCTCATAAGGAAAGATAGCTCAACCTGAACAAGTATCATACATAAAAAAGTTTCCAACATGGACACACATTGCTGTGTTTAGATTCAGCCAATCAAAAAAAAAACCACCACCACCAATAAAAACAGTCCAAACCGAATTTTGGAATCCCTCACATTAGTGTCTTAAAGTCCAAAAAGTCAATGAGCCTCCAAAGGAGTCTAATCTGGTTCTGCATAGAATCAGAACAATAAAAAACACGGCATCACAGTAAATCAAAAAGCATACATTCTCCATGAACTGGCTAAGGGAAAGGAGAAAGCATGAATAACTGGATTGGCAAAGGGATTTGTAGAACATGCATGACTGTTCTCAAAGACCTTGTTTGAACTGATGTTCGTTTGATTACAGGCAGCAAATGATACCATTTTCTCCGTCTCCCACTCTCAAAACAGCACCCTCAAAAAGTGCCCACTCCCAGCACAGCAGAAGGAAGAGACACATTTGTGGACTGCTACACAACCTGCTCCTTGGTCTATGACACACACTTCTTCTTCACTACTCTGTTGTCTCTAGATTAAAGCTGTCTGTAACAATTTCTCTTCCAAAATAAATACATAGCGAAGTAAAAGAAGAAAGGAAAGAGTTTCTGTGTTTTTCCTGTATCTGCAAACTACGCCTCACAATGGGAGCTTTGCACATGCACACCAGTCTTCTTCCTCAGACAACATCAGCAAATTAATAACTTTACTGTTCATCAAGGCCCAAGCTGTTCAGGGCTGCCTTCCTAAAACAAAACTGCGTTTCTGTTTTGTTCTCTACACAGCCAGTCCGAGACACTTCAAATATCTCCCTGAGGGAGCAAATCGAAATATGTTTTAAAATGCAAGAGCTGACTACGCTCGCACTTCTTACCCAATACTTTCCTGCTCCTCTCCACTGCAGTTCTTCTCGTTTGCTCAAACATAGCTTCGAGGTCGAAAGTCCGAGCCTTCTTCCCTGGAAATGAAGCAAACGGAGACTGGAACACAAGCCCACCTGGAGCTGACAGGCCCCACGGCTTCGGTCCCCGCTCCGCCAGCCAGCCCCCGGCCCCCCCGCCGCATCGCCACGCACCGAAGCCGGAGAAGCCCATGGTGGCCGCCAGCTCCGGGTCGGGCGTCCCCAGCATCTCTGCATCTGCAACGAGAGGGGAGAGGAAACCAGGGAGGTGAGCGAGGGCCGCGGGTGAGCTGAGCCCGCCTCAGCCCCGGCGTCCCTGCCGCTCACCGCCCTCGGCCACGGGCTCCATGCTGCGCCTGCCCCGGATCCACAACAGCCGCTGGCAGGAAGCGGCCGGGCGGGGACAGCGGAGCTTCCTTCCCGGCGAAGGAAAGCGACAGCATCGTGGAGTTGCAATCCGTGCTCCTCGCAGCACCGCATAAAACTAAACTACGTTTCTGTGCGTGTTGTGCAGACGCTGCTTGAGCTCTGCCAGGCTTGGTGCCGTGACAAATTCCCTGGGAAGCCTCTTCCAGGGACGGACCACCCTCTCAGAGGGTGGACAATTTCTTGATGTCCAACCTGAATTTCCCCTGGCAGAGCTTCATTCCGTCTCCTCCTGTCCTGCCGCTGGTCACCAGGGAGAGGAGACCAGCACGTTCCCGACCGCTGTCCCACATGAGGAAGGTGTCCACAGCCTGAGGCTCCCCATCTGCCTTCCCCAAGCTGAACAAGCCAAGTGACCTCAGCATCCTAAATCTTGGCCTTGATACCCTTCATCAGCTTGGCCCCCCTACTCCTGACACACTCTAACAGTGTGATGGCCTTCTTAAACTGAGGTGCCCAAAACTGCACATAAGACTCGAGATGGGCTCTGCAACCTCACAGCACAGTGCAGAATGGGATAGTCACCTCCCTCGACTGGCCAGCAGTGCTGCACCTGATGCACTCCACTGTATATAGTTGGCCCTTTTGGCTGTCACTTTTGGCACATTCTTGACTCATATTTAACTTGTCATCCCTCCAAAAACTCAGATTGCTTTTCATGGAGCTGCAACCCAGCCTCTCATCCTCCAATTTCTCTGTGCAACCACAATTTCCCTGTCCTGTGTGGAGAATCTGGCACCTGTTAGATTTTATGTGATTGGTGAGTGATCGATCAGCTCTCTGTCCAAATCTCTGTAAGGCTACTCTACCGTCAAGGGAGTCAACAGATCCTCTTGGTTTAGTATCATCAAACTTAATTCCTGCAACCAGATATCATTTATAAGAACATTACAGAGCACTGTCCCTAAAATTGAGCCCTGGGGAACCCCGCTGGTGACTAAGCACTAGCTTCTTAATCTTGGGAAGATAAGAGAATTTCCTCATTTGCTGTTGTGCTGCTTTCAGCTGAGGTACAGTTAATCTTCACAGTAGGTAGTACAAGGCTATGTTTTGATTTGTGCTGAACATAGTGATGACAATATAGAGATATTTCTGTTGTTGCTGGGCAGTGATTGTACAGAGCCAAGGTCTTTTCTGCTTCTCAAACTGCCACATTGGCAGGGAAATTGGGGGTGCATAGGAGGTTGGGAGGAGACACAGCCAGGATAGGTGACTCAAAGTGGCTGTGCCAGTTTGGACACAAATCCAGGAGGAAACAACCCGAGAGGGGCGTCTCTCTCTCTCGCCTGCCTGCCAGGCAAGCAGGCGCTGGCAGCCCCTCCCCCACAGGTTCGGGAAAATAATTTCTCGAGTGAAAGTGAAAAAAACTATTTATTTAACAAAACAGAGTTCCCCGCTGTCACGAGGAAAAAAGGATATTGAAACCCCCTCCCCTGTCCCCTAAAAGAGGACTATGGATTTTAGAGTTCTTTCTGTAGGTAAAACCTGCAGTCCTGAGCTGGGTCGGGCCGGCCAGGCAGGGTTCGACGATCCCGATTGGAGGGTCCCGCCGAGCAGGTCCGGAGATGGGAGCTGGTCTCAGATGAAAAGCAAGCCAAAAACAGTCCAAAAAGGAAAAGAAGCCGCTGAGGCAGATCACAGTCCCTTCTCCGCTGAAAGCCGAAGAGACTAGCAAGCAAAAGTCCTCTAACCAACCAAATGTTGTCAGAATCGGGAGAGAAAAGAATGCAAAACATGCTAGTTGCAAGGTCAAGCTGGCCGCTTTGAAGCGTTCTTTTGGCTTCTCTCTCTCCCCTTTGCAATTTAAAGGTACACTAGAAATCAAGCAGGCGATGGGGAATACAGTATGGTCATAGAATCACCCCAAGACAGTGGCCGAAGAGATATTCCAGACTATATGACATCATGTTCAGTATATAAATTGGAGGGAAGAAGAAGAAGGGGGGAGTATTTGGAGTGATGGCGTTTGTCTTCCCAAGTAACCATTACGCATGATGGGATCCTGCTCTGCCAGAGATCACCGAACACCTCCCTGCCCATGGGAAGTGGTGACTTAATTCCTTGTTTTGCTTTGCTTTTGTTTGTGGCTTTTGCTTTCCCTATTGTACTCTCTTGATCTCAACCCACAAGTTTTCCAGCTTTTACCCTTCCAATTCTCTCCTTGATCCTGCGGAGTGGCAATAGTGAATGAGCAGCTGCTTGGGGCTTGGTTGCTGGCTGGGGTTAAACCACAACAGTGATGTAAACCCTGCAGGGTTTGAGGTTTAACTTTATGATCTTCATTTGGAAAGCAGAGAGAGGCTGGATTTCCTTGCTCGTGCTGTGTGCCTCTGACAGAAATGAAGCTTTCCAGAATGGATGCTGGACCAGTTGAGGAGCAGAGAGTCAGTGCAGTCTAGGCAGCAAACATCATTTATAAACCAGGCTACTCTGGAAATCCAATTTTCTCCCAGTTGCAAAATTTCCTGTGACATTTTGCAAATGCTTATGCTGTTCAGAGCAGACACATCACTTAATAGAAACCTAGTCTCGTTAAGTTAAAAATCTGATACAGTCACACTGATGTATCACCCCAAATTCTGGAAAAACAGCAGCCACATCAGGTCAGCGCCATGCAAAAGCTATTTACTCTGCTTTTACACCCTAGCTCTGAGCAGAGACACTGTGCATGCGTTGGAAGGGGAGTCCCCGTATTGTCCTGAACATGGGCTTGTTACCCAGTGGGCAATTTGCACACCAAGGTGAGGCATTTTTATTCCCATATTTCTACTTTATTCTTGTTTGTGCAGAGTAGGGAGCTGGGTGTTAACTCACAAAAGGCTGGCCTCTAGATAATCAAAGCTTTACACTATTTATAAGTTTTAACAAGCAAAGGCATCAACATTCATCAGTTACAAATAACTTTTTTATTAATTAGTACTCAAACTGCTATTCGCTGGTTCAGTAGCTCACTTCTCGAGGTTATTAGTGCAGGTGCAGTTCTTCCAGTTGGGTCTGGCGTCTCTTTTTAGTAGATGGTTAATGGGCCATGATCATCCACTACTGGAATTACGTTTCCCCTAGTTACTGCTCAGTCCTGCTGATTTCACTTCTGGTGGTTTTTGCTCAGCCAGACCATTCACCTAGGGATTGTTTTCTCTTTTCCTTAAAGCAAAAGATTAGCCAAGTGTACAATGTCCACAATGCAACTTCATAATCATAACTGTCCAGGCACAGTTACTGATGAACAACCAAAAACAAATTGCCAAGTTTGACTCAAACCCCTATGCGGATCTTGAGGGGCTCCAGTCTGGAGGGGCTTGATGTAAACTTGGTTTTGGCTTCTATTACTACACACAAAATCACAGAATCACAGGATTGTTAGGGCTGTTAGTTGCTTGATGTCATTTAGTCCAAGCCCCTCGCCAAGGCAGGGTCACCTGGCACAGTTTACATAGGAACATAATCAGATAGGGTTTGAATTTCCCCAGAGAGGGAGACTCTGCGGCCTCCCTGGTATTCTGTTCCAGTGCTCTGCTGCCCTCAATGCAAAGAAGTTCTTCCTTATGTTGAGCTGGAACTTCTTGTGTTTCAGTTTATGGCCATTGCTCCTCATCCTACCACTGGGCACTTCTGAAAAGAATCTGGCACCATCCTCTTAGCACCTGCTTTTGAGATCTTTATATGCACTAATAAAATCCCCTCTCAGTCTGCTCCAGACTGAGGCAGGCCCCATTCTCACAGGTTTTCCTTGTAAGAGAGATGTTCTAGATCCCTAATTATTATAACATTATCATCATTTCATTCTATTATTTATTTATATTATTAATTACTATCTACTAGAATAATAAAGATTACATTCTATTACAATATATAATTATTATATACATTACATATCTTACATATCTAAAATATATACTATATATTTAATATATTTTCTTGTATGAGAATGAGAATAATTAATATAGTATTATTATTACTACTACTAATACTACCTTTGCTGAACCCTCTCCAGTAGCTGCTTGTCTTTCTTGGACTTTCTTTCCAAATCTGCGCATCTGCATGACTCTGACGTATACTGTCATTGCACAGTATCACATCAGGCTGGCAGCAAATAACCACTGAATTATTTAGGTTGGAAAAAGATCTCTGAGATCATCGGGTCCAACCTTTGACTGATTCAATATATATGGATCTACGTGTGATCCTAGACCCTGTCTTTGACTGGGCTGTCACCGGGGCCCAACTAGACATGCTGTGCCTGCAGAGTGGGCAGACGGGCAGGGAGCTGCCCAGGCCCACACACAGCACAGGAGCCGCTTCCCACTGCTCTCCTTGGGGGCACTCTGTGCCTTTGAGGGGCTCCCGAGCAGACCACGCCTGTCCCTCAGGCGGCCCTGAGGACGCCTCGCTGATGCACACAGCCCCAGCCAGCCTGTTAGAGCAGATCACAGGATGGGTCAGGTTGGAAGGAGCACTGTGGGTCATCTGGTCCAGCCTCCCTGCTTAAGCAGGGCCACCCCAGAGCACATGGCACAGGATTGTGTACAAACAAATGGGATAGCTCCAGAGAGGGAGACGCCACAGCCCCTCTTGGCAACCTGTTCCAGTGCTCAGTCACCTGCGCATTAAAGAAGTTCCTCCTCATGCTCAGGTAGAACTTCCTGTGCATATTTCTGCCCATTGCCTCTTCCCCTCTTGCTCAACACCACCTAGGAGAGCCTGGTTCATCCTCTTGGCACCCCTTCCCCCTCTTCAGGTATTTAAGCACATTGATGAGGCTCCCTCTTAGTCGGCTCTTCCACTCATCCTCGCCGGCAGCGATCATCTCCCCTCCCCGGAGGCGCTGCCCGCCGCCTGTGCCTTGCCTTGCCTTGCCTTG
>VWPU01009344.1:0-63678 GCA_013398955.1 Callaeas wilsoni
GCGGCGGCGGCGGCGGGGCCATGCGGAGCCCGGGCTGAGCGCGGCGGCCGCCCCTCGCCATGAAGCGGCAGAACCTGCGCACGGCCGCGCTCATCCTCTGCATCTTCTCCTACCTGCTGGTGGGCGCCGCGGTCTTCGATGCGCTGGAGTCGGAGGCGGAGAGCGGCCGCAAGCGGCTGCTGGAGCAGAAGCGCGGGGAGCTGCGGAGGAAGTACCGCTTCTCCGCCGACGACTACCGGGAGCTGGAGCGGCTGGTGCTGCAGGCCGAGCCGCACCGCGCCGGTCGCCAGTGGAAGTTCGCCGGCTCCTTCTACTTCGCCATCACGGTCATCACCACCATCGGTGAGTGCGGGCAGCCCGGCCGGCGCGCCCGGCATCCCTCCATCCCTGAACCTCTGCACCCCGTGTCCCTCCATCCCAACCTCTCTGCACCCCGCGTCTCTCCATCTCTGCCTCCCATCTCCCTCCACCCCCACGCCCCTGCATCCCGTGTCCCTCCATGTCCCTGCGCCCCATCCTCCTCCAGCCCCATACCTCCAGTACCCCTGGGAGCTCCAGGACAGCCTGGGGGATGCCCGCATGGCGGAGGCAGGTCTCACCCTTGCAAGGCTGGGACATCTCTTTAGGCCACCCCCGAGCTGACCCTGTGTGGGACCCCCAGTGCCCAGTGGTGGGCAAGGCAACCCACGGGCAGGCTGCGGCCACCCTGTTCTGGGGATGCTACTACGGATGGGGCCACAAGACACAATATTGTCCCAGGGAGGCAGTAGCTTGCAGAGCTTTTGTGGGAACATTTGGACCAGGCAGCTGCCAAAGTTGGCAGCGGTGTGGGAGGGCAGAGGTGGGGGCCATGTCTGTCCCCTGCGCTGGCTGTAGCCAGTGAGCAGGGTGAAGAGCTGGGCAAGAATTGTTGGCTTCTTCGCTGGCTCAAAACTCTGGATGTTTGGCTCTGTGAGACCTGCTTCACGGAGCCAAGAGAGCCATGAGCCACTGCCCGCTGCTCTGCCTGCACAGAAACCTGCAGAGAGATGGGTGTCAGCTTGGAGGGGAGCAATTGAATCACATTAAACTCCCACGTAGACCCACTTATCCATACTAGAGCCCAGTGCTTTGGTTTGTCCGCTTCAATTTTGCAAGAGAATGAAACTAAATTGAATGAGGGTTGCCTTAATTTAGGTGAGATTAGCCACATGGGAGTTGAGCATTGTTTAATTAATCCACTTTGATTAATCCATGCACCCTTAGCATCCTGTGGGGCTAGACAGGGATCCTGTGCTCGTGTCACTGCTTGTGCTGGGATTTCAGTCAGCAGATGTGTTTTGGAGGCAGGAATCCTGAGGCCAAATCCTGCCCTGGCACAGCCAGCAGCCGCCTCCTGTTCTTCAGGACAGGACTTTACCCTTACCAAAGGGCTTGGGATGGTTGAAATACCTCTGGCAGCTGGAAGCATCATCCCTCAGGACAAGGGTTGGTGGTATCAACTGTACTGTGTTACCAGAGGACAAGAGGTGCAAGAGGAACAGGTATCCTGCAGGCCCTGCTTGGGGTCTCCATGTGCTCCCATGGGATGCAGTGTGGGGTTTGTGCAGCTGGAACAGACACAGTCAGCAAACCACAGTGGGCTCAGGGCATGGTTGGGGTCAGACCCCAGCAGGAGGGAAAGATGAATGGCTTCAGCAAAATCCCCATCATCACCTGGCAGGTTATAGCTTCATTTACATGATTTTCCTGTCGGCTGTGACAAACAATGGCTATGCTTATCACACACCCCATGCGATAAATAATTTCAGCCCAGGTGCCATATTTCTAAAATGCTGGCATGTTAGATCTCTTTATATTGGGCTGTGCTCCAAATCTCAGTTTTAACGTTATAGTAGCTGTGTTTACTCTTTCTAATTCCCTTTGTCATTTCAAAACCATCAGTCAAATACTCCTTCAACAGTCTCTCAGGGTATAACAATTGTTTTTCCACTTACTGCTCTTCTGGATCATTATATTTACCTCCTCATCGCTGTCATTGTATTATCTTGTAGCCTGGGACCTGGTGATTGCACTCAGTTATTAAGCTTGGATCTGACTGGGAGGTTTTGCCACTGCAGTCTCCTGTCTGCTCTCTATTTCATGAAATGTGGCATGCAGGCATTAAATTCATCATGTTTTCTTGTGTGAATTTGTGAACGGAGAGAGCAATTAGAAGCTGGTCCCTTGCTGCCTGCACACAGTTCAGAGCACAGCATGGGGAAGGATAGTGCTGTCCTCAGCCCCTCAGCCCTGTCCCATGCAGGAGTTTCCTGGAGCAGGAGGTGTGCTCAGGAGCCCAGGATAACATGGTTATACTCCTCTGGTCCTTCCATCACTGGGTGCTGCAGCTTCCCCAAGTGTCCTGGAAATCCATGGGCAGCAAGGACCGAGGTGAAGCCACTTGGCTTCCCAGCTTAGAACGAGACTGGGGGGTAACAGGAGTGGGTTTTACCCCATGTTCTCCATGCAAAAGTCAGGCAAATTCCTGCAGAAATTGAAAATACAAATAGCTGTTTGTGAAGGGCCTGGAAGCAGCGCAGGAAGGAGCCGGCGCTGTTCTACAGGCGCCTTCAGAAAGGAAGTTTCAGGCCTCGGTAGTTTCTTGTAAAAGCAACTCGAAAGGCTCGGATGCCTTTGGATGCTTTTGGATGCCTTTGGATGCCATTCCTCCCCACACCACATGACTGCCTTGCACTGAGTTCGTTACTCATCCACTGAGGTCAGGGGCCACTGATTTCTGCTAAGCTGCTGTAATTGAGGTGGGCACAGAATCGCTGGAGTCCGGAAGATTGCAGAGAATACTCAGTATGCCTCACAGTGTAATTGTGTGTGTCCTTGAGTCACAGCTCTGAAACTTGGGCCAAGGTGGAGAAATTAAATCTCAGAAGGCGTTCAAGGAGAACCTTGTCCTCCTGGAGCTCCTTGTCCCCAGGAAAAGGGCTGACAGGGCATAAATGCTCCCTGCCCTGCATCTAAAACAGCGCAGCCCCTCCTCCCCAACAGTCCGGCAGTGCTTTAGTTCTCAGTCTTCGTGACACTGGAGTAAATCTGGAGTGGGTCTGCAGAAGTCCTTCCAGGCTTAGCTGCTCCTGTGTGGACTGTCCCTATAGCACAGGGTCGCAGGGTTGCTCTAGCTCCTGTCCAACAGGCCACACAGCAAGTGCTCCGACAGCTGAGACTCAAATGTGCATGTGACACTGGCTTGGGAGGAGGAGGAGCAGGTGACAGGGGAGGTGGCAATGCCCCTGCAAGGGCAGTTGTGGATGGTCCTGGCTGGGTGTGTACCTCCCCACAGGGTGATCTGATGCTGTTGGTCTCAGCATGTTGCAGAGCCTCTGTTCCCCCTCGCCGTGGGGTTCAGGTTACCCCGCACACCTGGCACTGGCACAGCATCACGGCCTCTGAAGTGTTTGTGGGCTGCAGGAGGCTTGCAGACCCTAGTCCAGCTCTAGGCCTCCTCTTGGCCTCTGTGACATCAGGGGCTATCAGGAGGGTACCTTCTCTCTCTAGAGGTCAAATGAGGTTCTGCCTACACGGTACTGCAATGTGCCGCCATCCCAAAGGATGTGGCATCCCATGGCCCCATTAGCATTGCCTACAGATCTGTTACTGAGTCATTTTCCATTCTTCCCCCCATTTTTCTACTGCTCCTCTTGGTCACAGGGCAGCCTTGCTGGAAACCCCAGTGAAGGCTTGACGCCGCCTTTCCTCTTTCCTGTGTCCTTCCCAGGCTATGGACACGCTGCTCCTGGCACGGACGCTGGCAAAGTCTTCTGCATGTTCTACGCCATCCTGGGCATCCCCCTGACGCTGGTCATGTTCCAGAGCCTGGGGGAGCGCATGAACACCGTTGTGCGGCTACTGCTCAAGAAGATCAAGAAGTGTCTGGGCATGAGGACAACCCATGTCTCCATGGAGAACATGGTCCTAGTGGGCTTTCTGTCCTGCATGGGCACCCTGTGCATCGGCGCCGCAGCCTTCTCTTATTTCGAGGGCTGGACATTCTTCCATGCTTATTATTACTGCTTCATAACCTTGACCACTATTGGCTTTGGAGACTTTGTGGCTCTGCAGAAGAACGAGGCTTTGCAGAAAAAGCCCCCATACGTGGCTTTCAGCTTCATGTACATCCTGGTGGGCCTGACCGTCATCGGCGCCTTCCTGAACCTGGTGGTGCTGCGGTTCCTGACGATGAACTCGGAGGACGAGCGGCGGGACGCCGAAGAGCGAGCCTCGCTGAGGAGAGCCCGCAACAACATCCACCTCAAGCCAAAAGAGGACAGCCGCAGCAGCAATGCCATTTTTCTCCCTGTGGAGGACAGGACGAGCCAGATGAACCTGATCCCGCTGGTCCAGGAGGACGCAGAGAGGCAGCGGCGCCAGTCGGCCGCCTCAGCAGCTGCGGTGCCATCCTTCTGCACGTGCCTGTGCTACAGACCCCAGGTGTGTGGCAGCCCGGCACCCTCCCACCCCGAGACCCTGAGCTGCCACACCAACCCTGTGTATTACAACTCCATTTCCTACAAAATTGACGAGGTGTCTCTGAGCACACGGGGTCAGACCGGCTCTTCCCCGGGGAGCACTTTGTCTTCCAACAGCCCTCGCTGCCGGCAGCACCCCCGGCTGCGGAGGAAATCCATCTAGGAGCACGTGCCGAGCTGTACTCAGCACTCGAGCCTTACTATGATGATAAATTAAGAACAGAGATGTCAGGTTCTTCTTACTCATTTCTTCTGTTCCTCTCCCTCCCCCCAGCAGGAGCCTCTAAATCCTGTCGGGAAATAACGATTCCTTTTTTGCAGGCACTGAATGACATTGTTAGTTTTCTTTGCTTTTTCCTCCCAAGTAGGTTCAAGCATTTTGGACTGGCAAGTGCCCACCCCCAGCCCGATTTGAAGCCCAGTGAGCTGTAGGTTTGCTTTCCCACCTCCCTGCTCCCCAAAGGGTGTATTGCTGCTCTCCCACCCTGCTGAACCTTGGCTGCGGCTGCTGCCAGCACATGACTCTTGCTCCGTGGGCTGGGCTGCATTTGCTGAGAGTGTGAAAAGCAAAGCCCTGTGTGAGCAAGCCCTGCAGGGCTGGGGACCTTTAAGTTGTCCCCTGACACCAGGTGCAGGTAAGTCAGTGCCACACAGGAGTTTTGCAGCTGGTGGGTGGGCAGGGAGAGGTGGGCAGGAGGGAATGGGCTGCGATCCTGAAGCTCAGCACATGGAGACAGCTTCATCTCCTTTGAGTGGCCCTCTGGGTCTGAGCTCAGGTTTGTGGCTGGCTCAGTGCTTTTGGAAGCTGGAGGTCCATGCACTCACCCACTTGCCCACCACCACACCTTACCTCTTATAGCTCACCACCATGGTAGGTCCTCCTGGCTGAACAGACACTGTGTCCCATTCCCAGGAGAAGCTGAACTCCTCCAGTCCAGTCCTGCCCAGCTCAGCCCAGCCCCAGCTCTCCTCTGTGCTGAGCCCAAACTGTACTAAGGGCAGCCCCAGGGAGAGCCTTCCTGAACTACAGAGTCACCTGCAAAGGGCTTGGTCCAAAGGAGATTTTTTTTTTCTCAGCTAAAATCACCCCTTCCTTCCCCACCTTTCCTCCAGCTGGCAGCCCAGCAGCTGTGCCAGCTCCTCACCTCCTCCCAGTCCCTGTGAGCCCATGAGTTTGTGCTTGTTGCTGCTGGGGTTATCTGAGGTGGGGCTGGTCCCACCTCCACGTTCATCCCCGTGTGGGATGTGGTACCTGCACAGCCACACCTGGGAGGCACTTTCCAGCTGGTGACTCCAGCATGGCCTTTGTCCATCCTGTCTCATCTGCATGAAAGCAGGGCTCTGACAGTGGTAGGAGCTCTATTTAATTTTTTTTCTCCAATAAGGGACAATTTCACTCTCAGTTCTCTCTAAAATACCCTCAGAGAGAGTTTTTGTGGAGAAATAGCCCCTTTTCCTGGTGGGGAAGGCATGCAGAGTTGCCAGCATTGGGAAGGTCTCAGGGCAAGCTTTGCTCTCTCTTCCTTTTTTTCTGGGTGGCAGCTTAATAAAAGATGAATCCATCTGGTGGTGGTTGGTTATTTGTCACAAGGAAGAGCAAAGGGATGCATCCAAGCCCCAAACCCCAGGCTGGCTCCCTGTGGGCAGGCTGCACAGCCTGGGCACAAGGCAGAGGAGGATGCAGGTGCTGCTGGGCTGGCACCAGGGGCTGGTTTGTGACACCTTCACCTGGGTGCCCCCCAGGGCCCTTTGGGGTGTGTGGCATTCCAGGGGCTATGGGTCCAGCAGCTGCCTCGCTTTGCACCATTGGCCCCAGATCTGCACCAGCTGGGTGAGCCTTGGTTTAAAGAGAAAGGGGGAGCAGGGGGGAACAAAGCAAGCTGTGAATGTGGAAAACAGGCTTAAAAGCGAGGCTTTCATTGGCTTCTCAGCTCCTCTGTGTCACTGTGTGCTGATGCCACCAGCTCAGCCCTTTCGTTGCCATATCCCATCTCCCCCACACTCCCCATGGTTTCCAGCCCAAGGTTTGGCTGGGCTGTGCTGCCCTTTGCCATCAGAGCTGAGCACATGGAAATCTCTCCCTTTTCACGTTGAGCCTCGGACATCCTCCCAGTGGCCAAGATGGAGCTGGCACCTCTCACCCTCATCTATTGTTGTGGAAAGAAGCAGGTCTTCAATTCCTGCTCAAGTTGGGCCCGCATGGTATTGCCCTGGTAAAAACCACCTCTGGCAGAGCTGGAAGCAGGAGAAAACCTGAACCCAGAGGCTGAGCCAGCCTTGCACTCTCCCTTGGATTCAGCACAGTGCTGCCCAAGCTCAGTGGCTCCATGGTTGCGTCAGAGCCCACGATGCAGCCGTGCAAAGGCACAGCCCAGCAGAGGTGGCACCGCTGGTGGTGTGACCTCCACACCCTGGAGGGCAGCGCAGAAAGCAGGGCACCTGCTCTGGTTGCTGCTGCTTCCACGTGGCCTGAGCTTCCAGGCAGCACTGCTTGGCTGCTCAGTGACAGCCTGAGCGCCATCCTGCTTGGGAAGCTGGTGGTGGTTTGAGGATGGGAGATGCTGGGCTGCCCCCTGACACTCTAGAGAAACCCTCCTCCTCCTCCCACTTCCATCACCGCTCTCCTGGGGGCTGTAGCTGGGGCAGGTGGGAAGCTGCCCCTTGGTCTCACCCTGATGACCTGCAGAGGGATTTGGAGGCATGACAAAAACCTTTTAATAAATTCTTAGCCAACTGTGACTTTGTGATCCCTCATTCCCATGGGAAAAGGACTTGCAGTAGCCCCCCAGAGAATGCTGCCTGTTCTCAGCACGACCTCCTCCTTCCACAGACTCCTCCAGCAGGATCCCCCAGACATTTCCCACCCAAGGGCTCACGGCTCCAGGTCATCCAGGCAGCAGCTGCACACCCAGTAACATCTGAGGGTCTCCTCCTCTGGGGGTCCCCAGGCTCCCCTTCACCCACACTGGGTATTCCCAACAGACTGGGCCAGGGGTGGTTTTTTTCTGCTAGTGGAGTCTTCACCTGCAGGGTTTCAAAATCACCCTTGAATGGCCAGTGCTGACCATGAAGGGTCGTAGAAAGAAAATGGCAGGAGCTTTGGACTGGGGTGGTGAGTAGAGTACAACTGGGAGCAAGCATAGCTCTGTGCCTGGAAATGCCCACAGCCAAATTACATCCAGGAGTGACTCAGGGAAATGCAGGTTTGAAGCTGGGGCTGAGTGAGGGAGCTGGAGCGACAGCCCTTCCACAGAGCACTGGGACACACCAGGCTGAGCTGCTCTCATTCTCTACAGGCACAAGGAGAAGGAAGGGTCCAGCTGGAATCTTAGGCTGAAGACAATGGTGGTGGCAACGGAGATGGCAGAGACACTCCACAGAAAACCTCCAACACACCGTAGGAAAAAAAAAGGTTTTATTATCACCATTATCAACGTTTTCATTAGCTTAACACTGAATTGTAAATCACTCAATCATTACATATTGTCTGAATAAAACCTACAGACAGGAAAAAAGTATAGCAGAATCCTCTCCTGACTACAGACGAGTGGCCGGCATCCCACCGGCGCTGCCGGGACCGCGTCCCACCTTCCACCCAAGGCAGCCCAGGCGCCTCGCAAGCCACTTGCCACCTGGGCAAGCAGGCTGCCCAGCTCCATTGCCTGTGTTCCCTCTGGCTCCACAGAGACTACATCTCACCAAATGATGTTAAAAACCTCCAGAAAGTTTTGGAGGGGGTTACAGAGGCCAAAAAGAGCAGATCTCAGCTGCCCCCACTCCTAGGGAAAAGCAAGAGGAGTGTAGTGTGCCTGCAAAGTTACTGGTTTTTGTGGAGCAATTAATGAAGTAAAAAGATTTGACCCGTGAGAGCAGATTTCCCTACAGCGGCCAGGCCCTGGCAGTGGGGAACAAGGCAGAGCTCCAGCATGGTGGCAGAGGGGGGTGGGAGCATGGATGGGCTGGGGGTGACCCCATCCCCGAGCAGAGGCCAGCTCTGCCGCACCGCCCCGGGGCTCCCGGCAGGCAGCGTGGGATGGGTGCGTCAGTGCAACGAGATGCCGTGGGCAGCCTCAGTCCCCTCGGGCTGGAATAAGGCCTCGTGTCGAGAGGGAAGTGGGGACCCATGCAGGGAGCAGAGGGCGCTGGGGAAAGCAAAGGGAAGGTGGAGGAAAGCTCGCTGGGAGCTCCCCTTCTCCCTGGCCAGCACAGAGGCAGCTCCCTGTCTTCTCCTGGCTGTTGGTCATGGCACACCCTGCCTGCCTGGGCTGCCAAGCCCCTGCAGAAGACCCCTAGCTCCTTCCAGGGAAGGGAAAGGAAGGACCCCCTGTAGTCTGAATGTGGGACTGGCACAAAACGTTGGCAGGACACGGGCATCCCTGGTGGGTGGCAGGCCATGGCAGTGCTGCATGAGGGGGTCTCAGGGGAGGCACTGCATCCCCAGGATGCCCTTTCCACTGTGCAGGGAGCAGGAGGAAGACAATCCCAGTGTGGTGAGGCTAGGGGAACACGCCTTAAGATTCACGCTCCAAACCTCGCTCTCCCTGGCTCCAAAGCCAAAACCAGCTCCAGGTCAAGAAGATGGAATCACCAAAGCAGAGACCAGTGTGCAGCACTGGGTCAGGAGCAACAACCCCAAAGAAAAAAACTGCTGAAGGATTTGAAGCTCCAGGCTGGCATGCAGTGGGACTTGGAGCCCCAGTGGGCGGATATCCTAACATTTGGTGCCCAAGCAACTACAAAAACCAGCTCCTGCAAAGCTTGTGGGATGGCTTCAGCAAGGTGTGCCTCAAGGCTGCCTGGGCACAGTGTGTGCCCACATGGCCTCTCTGCCAGACACAGCCCTTCCCTGCCCCTACACAGGGGGCTCAGCCCACGTGGCATGCCCAGAGTAAATGCCAAGGCTGTCCATGGACCTGGCCAAGCTGGGATTAACAATACTGCTTTGGCTGCCATTTTAGCTACTGGAAAGTCACAAAGGGAAAGTCCTTGGGTCATCGCCTCTGTTTGCTGGTGCTCTGGAAAGGGCTGGTGCAGGGTCCTTCTGTTTCAGCCACTAAAGTGCAAAGAACCAAATGCTACAAAGAAACTCTCCCTGGTTCCCCTCCTCCACCAGGATAAGAGCAGCTACCACGGGGAAGGGAGGGCAGAGGGTGCCTACACCCTGGGAAGAGCGTGAGGTTCCCCAGGGGTGAGTGTGATGCTGCTGTCATGGGTGAGCAGCTGGGGATGGATGTGAGGCTGCTTGGTCACTGGGACATGGCCACTGAGCAGAGGAGTCTGGCGGTGAGAGCTGAAGCCACATTTTGAGAACACCTCATCACTTCCAAACTCCCTGTGGAATTGCCATGTTCACAGACACACACCTTGGCTGGTGTGCACTGGGGTAAACACAAAAGTCCTTTCACTGATCATCCTCTTTTCTAAATGTTTGGCTCAAATTCAGCAGCTGCAATTTCATTTTAGATGCTCCCTCCAGGTCACAATATGCCCTGGACTCCTCTATTGATGGCACTTTGCATTTACACATCTCTCTCTCTTCAAAGCATTTCACAAGAATCAGGAATTCTTCCAGCATTCCTTGGGGCTCCCAGCACCACTGGAAGCTGCTGCCTGCACAGCCAGCAGCCTGGCAATCTTGAGAACAACATGGACACTTGTCCTATGGGAAATGGGAGGAATCCACAGGCAATGGACCGGGATGCTGTTCTGAAGCTCTTTTATTCTATGCACTGCATCACTGATGGAGGTGACTTAAAATCCAGTATCCTGATCCTGCCACTTTGGAAAAATCTTTAGATGAGCCCAGCACTAGCAAATTTCTGAAGAAAGGCACAGAACAGCCTGTGCCTGTTTTACACCTTGGTCCCCCATTATCCCCTGCAAAGGTGCAACCTCTCTGCCTTGGGTGGAATTTTCTAACAAAATGGACAAATACCACCTATGAAATGGACAAAATAACCCACAGAGCCTTTAAGGAAGAGCAGCCCAATCTGCTGCTCTGAAAAAAACCCTCCCTTTAGCCTGCCCCAGGTATCTTGAGGAAAATAGGCAGCTGTCAGGCAGAACTCACGTGGCCCCAGAGTGCAAAGGCTTTTTTTGCTTTATCAGGGCTACAGTGGCAGTGGGAACCATTCTCGTCGAGTTACAAATACTAGATAGCCTAAGAAAAACAGGAGATTGAAACAGTCATGAAGTTTATACTGAAACTATTTTTTACCTCTGTAGTATGAAGTCACCTACAGCTGTTTCTTTCTTCACCTAAGAGAGATCTCATGTTGATGGGCACAGACACTCACAGAGAAGTCTATAGGATGAATATATCTCACAAGGCAACAGCCCGGTCTTTGTTTTTTACAATCAAAGTTAATATGGATCTTTTTCAAAAGTGATGTTGTTGAGATTGAAGACAATTATAAACTGTATCAACAATATGTACTACAGCCTGCAAGTCACAATCTGTGCACACCCAATGGAATATATTATTGCTTGGTAGCCTATTAGACTTTGTTTATAAAAAGATTTTTATACAGAGTACAGGATTATGACAAAACTAGCTAAGTAGTTCTCATCTTGAAAATACAACAGCGATTCTTTCAACAAAGTAGCTGAGAGTTAATGAACAATAACAAATATTTACTAATAATTTTATGGCCAGTTTGAACAGAATTTCTCATAGGACTCTTTTCTGGTGTTTATTTACATATGCCTCTTTTCTTTTGGAAAAAAGTTGATAAAATATAACAAGGAACATAGAAATCAAAAGAATGAGTAAACTTCATACCAAGAACATCAAACATTTTTGAAAACACTAAATTATGTTACCTGTTAAAAAACATACATATCATTTTGTCTTTAAAGAAAAATATTTTTCCTGTTTTAAAATATTACCAACAGCATGTAATAAACTAACTTAAAATGAGTTTCATAAAAAAGTTGTCTTGCTGTCTAAACATTACTAAACATGCTTAGGTTGAGATTCTGTTAACTGCCTCAACATCTTAAAAACAGCTCCTTTACAGGAACTTGTGATATTCATACTCCAGAAGACCTGCAAATTTAGAACAGTACAATGATAAAGGATCCGGTAGCTAGGAATAATAAATATATTTTTTCATTCAAAGCAAATAATTCTGCAATGTCCTTTGAAACAATCCATGGCCATGAAATGCCGGCCCTTAGCCTGCCCACAGTGCCTGCAGTGCAAAGGGATGCTCCAGCAGCTCCGGCTGCAGGATGAGGACCCGTGGATTGAATTGCAGAGTGAGGACCTTGGGCATCCCAGCTGTGTTGGTGCAAAGGGAAAGAAACACCAGGAGACTGGGAAAATATCACATTTTTTTGCCTGAACAAACCAGGACCAACCATGGGCACGGCTGCTTCTTGCTCAGAGCACAAAGAGGACAAAGCCACACGTGTGGCTGCTCTCCCTGTGTGCAGGGGATTCCCACTGGGGAGAGAATTCTGCTCTCAGCATCAGGGTTTCTTTGTTTTCCATAATGCAGGTAACATTCAGGGATTGGCTCTCCATGGTTTTTTTGGCCAGCAATGCTCCCATTACCTTTACAATGCAGCAGTTCATGCACAAGGAAATGGTTTTTTTGGCCAGCAATGCTCCCATTACCTTTACAATGCAGCAGTTCATGCACAAGGAACAGAATCAACCCTGAATTGGGCAGGTATTTCTCTCTCCTCAGTCTCATCCCTCATAATCATTCACCAACCAAAAAAACTGTGACACCTTTTTTTCTTTTATTTAAGTCTCCTGCTCTTCCTCTCTCCCTCCCTGACTGTAACCAACAGCAAGACTCAGGCACAGGAAAAGACTCAGCCAGGACTTGCAAAGGGGACAAAAGTTCAGTTTTCAGCTGCTCATCACTCTGGCAAAATGCTGCTTTATACACGACCACACTGGTAATCCCAACTCTCATATCACATCACCTTAGACAGAAACTGGCCAGCCAATTTTTTTGGGGAAAAGTGGGTTAGGCTTTACAAAAATAGGCTATTCCAAGCCTGAGACTTGTCTTGGATGCTACACTGGGAGTCTTAAATTGATGGGCAACTAGAAGAGTTCTTTTTTGACCACAATACACCATGGCCAGTGCAGGAATCACAGGTATGAGTGGAGCAAGAATTTAAACTCCCCTGGCCTCACTCCGTGCCCCGTGGGCGCTTGCAGAAGGGCTCCTGTGAGTCTGCTTTGGGAAGGAAGGTCACCTGCACTTGCCAGTTCATGTGACTGTGCTGTGCTTGGCAGCCAGGGATTGCAGTGTTCACTTACTGGGGAGAAACAGGACTTGGAAGTGAGTAAAACAAAAGCGAGAAGCACTGGACCACAATCAACCACGTAAAAAATGCAGAAGAAAATAGGATGGAGCAGGGTGTGAAACTGCCTCTAAATTACAGAATTGGAGATGTTAACAAAAATAACACAACTAGAACCGTAACTTCTTTATTTTACCCCGACAGTGACCCTTCAGCGTGATTAAAACCAGACGGAACGTAGTCCTTGATGTTAAGGAGTCCTGTGGTAAATAAATTGATCATCACTGAGCCTGCAGAGCTTTCAGAGGGGCAGGAAACGGAGACACATCGCATCTGCCAGGCACACAGGAACTGAGCTTTTCGACAGACAGTCATTAAACAAAGTTTTCTGGGGAAATGTTTTTGGCATATATAGTCTCCTACTCCCCATTAAAAACTGCAGAAATGCTGCATTCATCTTACTGGACACGGGGAACTCAGGATTAACTTAGCTCTTACTGGTAGATAATGTCCAAACAAAGTACCAATACAAAGGTTTCGGCATAACTTAAGACAGAAGCCCTGTTGCCAGGTCTGGCGTGTACCTGGAGCTCCCCACAGTCCTTTTAAAGTCAGAGTTATTAAAAGATCCAGTGCTACAAACCACTAAATCTACCTAATCTATTCTAGTTCATACACATATTGTACAATATTGCCTAGTACTCACTACATACCAAGAGGAAAAGATGCCGACTTGAATTACAGTAAATGTGCTTTTTTCTTAGAAATAAAAATAAAAGAGAGAGCGCCACAACATAGTTTGACCAGCATGCAACAAATTTTCTTCAGCTAATATATAGAAATTGTCTAATACGATTAGAAAAAATAATTAGTGAGAGGCCAGAGACATATTTGATCAAGGAAACTAAGAGATTTATCTGAAATGTTGAGGCTTTTGCCACTGAAGACTCAAAAAACTAGTCATTCTATGTCCCTTGTCCTCCTTCCCTCTCCTTTATATTAAATAATTTTTTACAGATTATTGTAAGGCCTATAATTTTTGCATCTATCCTGTAATTTATCTCAAAATAATTTAAAATGCCATAGACAAGCTAGGACCAAAAGCAACTGCTTTTACCATCCACTCAACACTCATGCTTTTACTCTAAAAAAGCTGAGGTCCACATGCAGAAATAAATGGTCAGTATTTCTCTAGGACAGGTCAAGAATCTGCTCATTCCTACATGGGACACGGGACCTTCACTTTAAACCACGAAGTAAAACATCTCCAAAAGCTTATTCCGGGACAGCAGTCATCAAATCCTCATTTAGGAACTAAGACAAAACCTAGCCAAAACAGAGCTATCAACAGAAAATCTTTGGAGATTCTCTGTGATTCTGGATAATTTAATTGTCTGAAGGATCCAGCGCACTTCCTCCAGCACGTGGCTCTGCTGGCAGCAGCTGCCACAGCTCAGCAAATGTGCTTCACTTGTTTAATGAACTGAACATATGTGCCGTGACCACTGTGTCATCACACACTACCTCTCTGTACTCTGGGGATCACACCTCCTCTTGCAGGACACTCCACAATGCCTGTGTGCTACCGAGACTGCCGAAAGCTCCCCTCTCCCCACGAGGAAGGTTATGGGCTCTCCAGCACCTTCTTCTCAGATGGCAAACTGAGGTTTCTTTCTTCTGCATCCCCAGAACCCCCCATTTCCTCTCCCACGGCAGAAGAAAACAGTCCTGTTTCAGGTCAGTGCACAGCACAACAGGAAGGGCAGCATCTCCAGCAGATATGTACCAGTACCAAGGAGATGAAGGAAAAAAGCAGGAGATAGAAGACAGCATGACTGAAGGATGCACAGCAACAAGGAAGTCAGCAAATTGCAGAACGTTGTATCTGACAATACAAAACACCTCAAGCTGCAAGTGTGATGTTCAGCTCCCACTTCTAGTGTTTTGGGGTTTTTTTCTGAGCAAAACTGTGGTTAATTAGCCTGCTAAACTCGAACTCTGTTTAAACTGTCTGCTCTAAGTGGGTGCTACTTGTTCTCCCACCAAGTATGCTTCATCAGCAGTGTTAGACACGTAATGCAGTAAAGACACTTGCTGGTAATTTGGCACAGTTTGAAAACACAGCAACGACAGTGTTACAGCTAACATGACTCAGTGACAGGGAACTGATTCTAAAGAAAGTGTTGCAGGTTTCTTTCTTTTTCTTTCTCTCAGAAAGAAAGACATTATAAAAAAACCTAATGCTTCCTCTTAAACTTTCTGTTCCTGCTCTTTTTAGGCCAGATGATGACCTCTGAATTTTTCAGGTACTTTCTCATGAAAGAATTCGTATTAGAAATTTCTAAGACGCACAGTTAAGAGAAATTCATTCCTTACTCCCCCCAAATTCTTTCAAATGCTGCAACTTTCCAGGGTTAATATTGATCTGAAACAAGGGTCCAAGAATGACAGCGAGAGAAGTGAAACAAGAGGTGTATGTCTAATTTGACAACTAGGACTCATGCCCCATGGCACCTCCTCCTCGGACGGAGAGGGCACAGTGCCCTCCCCCTCGTCTTCTGTCTAAGGTCACTGGTTTATCCTCCTCTTCCAGCTCCACAAGAACTGATTGAACATGCATTGCGCTTGAGGTCAGAGTTCCAGCAAACAAAACCTTGACAGCATGTTTAAAAAACAAAAGCAGTTCCCCCTTCCTTACTCACTAAGACCTGTCACAGCAGGGTCCCACTGTGCTCTCCAGGGAAAGCTGTGAGGACTGACGCAGGAGCGGGCCTGTAGTGGGATCTACCATCGAGGAGGTTGGGAAGAGCTTGTACCAGCCGATTGCTAAAGTTGACAAATCCAGTTCTTCCAGGAGAACCCTGGCGACTCCCATGAAGTGCTTGCGCTCCATGCGTCCATAGTTTCCCCAGACTATCACCTTAGGGACGAGAAGGGGGAGCACAGTTAATTCTCTAACCTTCACACTTGGCTTGGGAAGCACAAGTCTGATCAATCCTCCTCCTCATCCAACTTCCTGGAGCTTTACTACAGCCTGAGAAGACCCGAAATATTTACTCTACCAACAGGTGATGTGAAGCTCTGGCTGATGATAGTACTTTTTTATTTTAAGCACATGTTTAAAAATCCTAATGTTATCTGATTTTTTTCCCCCATGGAAAAGAGCTGAATGCGCATGTGGATGAGACACCGTTCTGCTGGGCAGGGACAGCACCTGCACAAAGTATCCCCAGGGCTGCAGTCCAACACCTGCAGGTAAAATCTGGTCCTGGCAGGTAACAGGCCTTGGACACACCAAAAGGTGGCCTGGGGATGAAGGGCAGGAGGAGCTCCTGATCTGGAAGAATAAACCAACAAAAAAAAGGTGGGCAACAACTTGGGCCAAAAGCCAGCAGTTTGAGGAGAACAGCACGTTTTAACTTCTGCGCACGGAGCTCGTGCCACGGGGCAGATGGAGATGAGGCACGGGCACTCACCTGGAGGAAGGGCAGGAGCTGGGCACTGGCAGTGGGACCAGTGACACGAGGGGCACACGTGAGTGACATGCAGGGCAAGCAGCACAGATGGCCGAGAACGGCACACAGACAGAGGAAGGGCTAATGAAAGAGCTGGCAGAGGAGCAGGGAAAGCTGAATCACACTTACGACACGATGGAGACCAGTGGGTGGAAGAACAGATGCAGTGAGGGTCATGGACTTAGGCATGCTGGAGGTCTGCACGTGGCCAAGTGGCCCTGTGTGGCTCAAGACAAAGGTGACGACTGACTGCAGAGTGAGTCCGTGCTCTGAAGAGGAGAGGATGAGTAGGATGGTTTATGATGACAATTAGTGATCTCTAGCTAATCCTGACAGCTTCTTTCCCTAGGCTCCTGACAACCACAACATTACAATTTTCTGTAAAATGAGGTAGGAGAGACAACGAATGTCAATCAAAAACCAAAAATTCACACTCTAGGCCAGCAGGGGAGGAGCAAGCCACTGCACAAAGTGAGTTTGGCGACATGGCCATTAGCAAAAAGCCAAGCTCCTCAATTTATTCTTGGAATAAGTGCCTTTCCTGGCAGCAAGACAGCAGGTAAGGAAACCCACTCAAGGCAAGAGCAGACTAAGCCAGGTCCCATTCCATTTCAGTCATAAATATACAGTCTTGTTGCATCAGGGGAAAATGCTTCTAATCAAGGTAAATGAGGTAGAAGTCACTAAAGAAAAGGGTCCAGCAGGTTACCCGGCAATTCATACGCCAGTGGAGGTAAACAACAGAAACTCTTGGATTAATTATATTAGTATTACAAATAGATTTTAGCCAGGCTTTATTGGATGGAAATGGTTTTGATATGATTTAACAATGCAAATCGCTCCTTGCTCTGGAAACACAGGTACAGAGTTGAAAATATGAGTATGGCAGAAGGCATATGTCAGCAACAGAAAAGAGGTAGAAAAGGGTAGGATATGTGATTGGGTGATGGCAAAGCAGAGTGCCCTGAATGTGTATAAACACGGAAGACAACCCATACTGCAAGATCATTTAGCACCTATAGGCACCACCCACCTCCTAACTGGGTGGGGGAAAAAAGAATGTAAAAAATTTAAAAATGAATCCTTTCCTGGTAGGCACTCAAGGTACCTGGCAGGGTGTCAAACAATCATCAGTTTGAGCATGAAAAAAAAGAGATTCCTTTCCCTTTGTTAAGTTCAGATCGAGTCCATTTGGTTCGATGAAAACATTGGCTTTTTCTCATCTATGTTAATTAACCAGCACAACAGGACTTAGTATCTTCCATCAGAGGTGGAAGAGAGGAAGGGGCAGACCTGAGACTTCTCATCTTACCTGTAATACTTTGCCCTGGGGACTCTCAGCAAACAGTAACACCTGATTGTACAAAGGGTCTAATGATTTGCGAGCCACTTTTGTCTTCTTTTTCGCAATGCACACGCCATTCTCTAGCAGGTAAGCTTTGATGTAAGCAGCTGGAAAAAAGAAACGTGGTCAAATATGAAGAAAATCTTCATGCTCACTTTAGAAAAGACAAAGAGTGCCATGTCTCAGGTGTTTCTAAAGAAGGCAGTTACAGCAAGGAAAAGATTTGCCCAAGCAGCCTTGTTTTCAGTACCACACACAGGCTGCTTAGTCCTGCTGAAGTCAACTGAAATTCCAATTTTCCCTATTCACAAGCACTGCGGGAGGCTGGGCCTCAGGAAGTACTTTAGGAGATCAAAGCATCCTACCTGGCAGTGTTTTGGAGCCAGGTTTTGGTGTCAGTCCTCGAGCCTGAATGATATCCACTTCAAGCTGCCCATTTCGCTCTTGCAAGCCAATTTCCACGTCTCCTAAACCAAAATGTCAGAATATACAGAAGACTTTCAAAATAATATACCTTTGGGTTACAAAAACGTTAAAAGAACAATCTTCATGTTCCTCCTGCACAAGCTGTATGTGCCTGATTTCCTCCTGTATTACTCTGGAGCAGCTCCACAGTGATTCCAGGCCACATGTTCAAAAGTAAACTTGACTGGGAGCCCTCTAAAACAGTTTTGGTGGCTCAGTCTCTTATTCTTTGTGGCAGCAAGCCTCTCATCTCTCCCAAACAGAAGAACCTAGGATTGCAGGCTGCTCTGTATGGTGGACCATAACAAAATTCTTACAGAGCCTGGTGGGCCTTAGAGAGAAAGAAAAACCCCAAGATGCACAGGATGCATTTTCAGGATTTTAGCTGCATTTTACTTAGTCTGTGCCTTTCAGAGCTGAGGGAGAAAAGCACAAAGCTGCTGCTCTCCTCCTAATGCCACATTTGCTGCAGTCAGCAAAGCCTTTCAGTCGAGCTCGCTCGATTTAACAGAGAAATGGAGCAGGACAGTGTTAGATCAGCAGATGCTGGACAGATTATTAGACGGCTTGTAGGAGCTGTCTGTTCAAGACTCAGTTAAAGCCACCCAAATCCTTTGTGCTCCTTACCCATCGAGGTGGTGGCCAAGGTCTGACGGCCAACAAACTGTGCAGGGCCCATGCTCCCCAGGAAGTCACTAAACTGCCCAGCAGATGCCAGATGGACTCCACTGAAATTCAAGCTGCAAAAGAAAATTATTTTGGCAAGTGGTTAATTTGCATTTTAAAGCAACCCTGTAATTAAAGAACCAGATTTAATATATCTTCTAAATGAACGACATCTACAGAAGCCTTTTTTTGGCAAAACTCGATTTCCACACAGTTTAGTTACATGGAATCCATATAAAATCTCTTTCCTCATCCAAAAAGCCCAATAAATGGCTGCAGTCACCAGCTGGTCAGTATTTGTTTAGCTGTAACTAATTTTCTCTAAGGAAGATCTCTGCCATCTCAGGCTCCTATCTGGCCTGTCACCTCTTCAGGTAACAGATTCCTAGAATAGCTTATAGGATCTCTCTTGGTAGCCATTGCTTCCCAGTCCTCATTTCTGGGGAGGAAATAATCCATTTAGAGCAGTAGTTAAAAGCAAGATGAAGAGGGCAAGCATCAATCCCCTTGGGACTCAGTTCCCTATTTATTTATCACACACACACAGGGCAATACACCTCCTGTTTGATCAGAGGGTCCCATTTCCTACTGCTCAACACCAGAAGCATTCACCCTATCCACACTCTCCGGTTTTCATATCTGCTTCCATGACTGTAGTCACAAAGAGGATCTGAATATTTGTGGCAAGGCTAATAGGACAACATCCTCAAACACCAGCAGCATCTCTGCCACAGTCACTACAGCAAAACAAAAGGTGTTGGAGAGGACAGAGCCTCCAAATCTAATCACCAGGCACTGAAGCTGGCCCATGGACGACTACAGGTGCTGGTCACTGCTCCTGGACATGTGTGCAGCAACACAAAAGCATCAAACTCTGCGGTACCCTGATACAAATGAAGATTTACCCAGTTGCACTCTGATTTACACAGCTGTTTTGGAGGTTGTAGAAGAACTTGCTGCAAATGGTAAGGAGGAGGCTTGAGGCCAGCATTTGACACCTACGTTTGTCCCACTGGCATCTGCCAAACCATGACACAGCTGCTGAGACACGTCAGGAGCTTTGTGCCGGGATACCCACGCTGCCGCGCCGGGCGCCGCTCTCTGCCTGCGGCGTGCCAAAGCCAGGCACAATTACAAACCTCCTCCACTTCTCCAAACGTCCTTGGAGGGGGGCAATTACCCGTGTAATGATACAGCCCCCTGTTCCCCAAATCCGCTCCTCACAAAGGATGCTGTGAGGAGGCTGCACGTTGGGTACAAATGACGGCAGAGAGGAGCCCTGCCTGCGGGGTGGGCTGGGGACCGCAGGCTCTCGCGCAGCTGAGTCAGCCACAAAGACTTGCTGATGCCCTCCTGCAAGCCAGTTACATTTAAAAGACATTAAAAAGAAAAGAAATTATTTTCAAACCCCATTCAACCAGCAGCGTGTTAATTTCAGGTTGGGATTTCAGCTCTCATTAGCTATTTGCAGACCTGCTCTCAGCCCCATGGGAATATTTATTTATTCTGGGAGGGAAGGAGCATGCCAGCACACACACACACACCTCAGCATCTCGTCACTCATGGGACTGAAGAGGACATGTCACTAGCATGGGTTCATGGGGTGGCTTAGCTCCCTGTGACAGGGGCACTGCATTAAATGACCTAACTTTTCCACAGAATACTGCACCTCCCCTTTACATTGACCTGGCTCTTTGAGAAATCTGGTTATTGCTGCTACACAGGGAAAGCTGCTGAGCCATCAGCATGGAAAAACCTGCCCTTGAGCTCTTTACGAATGTCACCTTTGTGAAAAGGGATGATGGAGTCTTGGCATCCTGAGTGACAGGCTTGGGAGGGGCTCTGCTTGGGTGTATCTCCTCAGTCCAGTGCTTTTTCCACCCTGCATCCACTGTCTGCACCAACGCTCCAGGTAATATTTTGAGATGCAACAGAAACAGCGGCATTTATTTGGCATTCGTTGCAGAGAAGGCTTAACATTTTTCTTAGTTTCTTGTGCCACCAACTCCTCAGCAACACAAGGTGCATCCCCAATGTCCAGGGCCACACTCTGCTCCCTGTGGGCACACAATTCCTGCCCCACCACCCACCTGGCATCTGTCAGCCCTGCTGGGGCAGCCATCTCTGGGACCAGGGCAGAAGTGTTGGATTTGTGGCCTGGCTCCCCAGGGTAAACTGTGCACAGAGAGAGACATCCCCAGGGCTGGAAAATCTGCAAGGACATGGGATGTGGGAAGCAGAGGAAGAGGGAGCCCAGAGCCAGACAGGCTTTATCAGGCTCATGATTTGCCCATACAAGGAGGGAAGAAGTGAGTCCTGGTACACATGAGGACCAGCGAGACTCCATGACCCTGCTGGCTCAGGCATTTTGGGCTGCACACAGAGTCAAAAAAGGATGAAAACTATGCCTAGAGAACTCAAAATAGTGCTGGAAAAAGGAGACCTGACAGACAAAGACATAAGATTCAGCAGGAGATGAATGGACTATCAGCCAGAAGGTAAATGTTTTCTTTATTCTCTTCAACTCATGGAAGACAAATGGGCCAAACTCGGGTCTTGCTCCTGCCCTGGGGAGTGTGTGACCTGAACGAGCACGTAAATAACAATCTGGAAAGACAACACACAGCCGTTCCGGGAAATGTTCACTGCTGTGCTCAGAACAGATGCTGGGGCTAATTAGCAAGATGCTGAGGAGCAGGACAGAGGAGGGGAAGCCCAGGACTGAGTGGAGCTGAGGGGTATGAGAGTTCACAGCACACCCAGAACCAGGTCTTGGAGCAATTCCTCTCTAGGGGGAAGTCCAGCCATGTTACTGCAGAGGAGACACAAAGGTGAGAAAGACCACTGACAGAAACCCCGCATGCTACAGGACAGCAAAGGAGAGAAACCCCTCCGGCCCCTAAATACTCAAAATAATTCACTAAACCACTTCCTCTTACCTGCCAGGCAGAGAATCACAACAAAGGCTGATGCCAAGTATTCCTCTGCACTATACCTGTGTGGAGAGCAGGCACCTGTTCTCTCACATCAGCCCACCCCTCCTCTGGTCTAGCAGAAGGTGTCCCTGCCCATGGCAGCAGGGATGGAACCAGATGATATTTAAGGTCCCTTCCAAGCTGTTCTGTGATGCTGCGAATGCTGCTAGCAAAGGCTCTGCCCAGCAGCTGGGGCAGCTCGGGAGAAAGCAAAAGCACCTGCTAACAGAGCAGCTGATGCTGCAGCCTGCATCAATGATACAGAGGAAAACAGCAGGAGAGCATGAAGGACAATGTTAAAAAGCACAAGAACAAGAGCTGTTGGGCTAAAGGTGAACCAATGGCAAGTGGAAGTGCTTACTGCAAAGCTAAGGCTGCTGTTATCCTCCATAGATTCAGCAGTCGCAGGGCTCTGGATGACCTTGAAACGAAGAATGCTCTGCAGTGCAAACTACAGCAAGAGGGCAGGACACTGCTGCAGGGACACTCGGGCTGGGCCACCAGCACAGACCCTCGCAAGGAGGGCAGCGGAGCTGCTGCTTGAATGAAGCTGCTGCTGCTTCATAACGCTGAGGCTGATCCCAAGGGGAATGGCAAAGCTCACTCAGAAGCACAGGCCAAGGTCAAGACTCCATCAGCCTGGATAACAGCCCTAGTTAATGGGTTTACTAGCACTCTATGAAACTCAGTATTAGATTAGACAGTTAATGTTCCCCACTGTTGTTATATCTGACTGAGAAGGGAAGACATAGGGAATTAATTCTATAATAGATTATGCCATTAACTGGTAGAACTGGCTGCATTGAGGCTGACCTTTTGCAGTGCTGCTTTATTAAGCACTAGAAGCAGCAGCTCTAAATCTTGGCTTTGACCAATTCCTGGACATATATTTGGGTATTGCCAATAACTCTGGAATGGAAACAATTTCTATCTGGAAAAATCATAAGCTACCTCCAAGAAAGCCACTGCTTCTCCCTTGAGGGAAGAGGGAAGGGAAAAATAAAACTGCAGAAATTTAGTATGAATGTGAATTAAAAACAGCAGGAACCATTTAGCAGAATAGACTAAATTTTGGATGCTCGAATCCAGCTTGGTGAGCTGTCTGTCAAACGCTCAGAGAGAAGCTGGGACGGTGAGGTGAGCGGACGTGTACGGTGAGATTGGTGGGACAGACCCTCCCCATTCACTCGCTCATTTTTCCTGCAGCTAAAGCAGGAAGGAAAATAGCTCCAGGGAGCACTGTGACTTCTTTCCACTCTTTAAATGCAGCCCTGATGCTCCCAAGAGCCCTTCCCTGCTGCTTTGGAGCACACTGCAGGCTCAGCAGACTTTTCCTGCCTGACCTTTGCATCTACTGAGCTGTTCTGACCTGCCCTTGATCCAGAAACCAGCTCTCCAGCTGAACCACCACACACGAGATGTGCTAGACACAGGCCCCTGAAGGGATCTGCCGCAGGTGACAGTGGTGTCTCCACCTTGGGTGACAGCCAGCAAATGCTTCACACACACTGGAGCGATCCTGGAAAGCCCTTCCCCTCCCATTGCCCAACATGCCTCTCCCTTAAGGGGAACAATCACTACAACCTGGTTATCACCGATACGAGATGTCTTTTTTTTATTGCATCTAAAGAGAAATGCTAAAAATAGCCGGAGGAATAAAGAGGGAGCGCTTTGCAGCTGACTTGCAAATAGCAGCTGTCAGAGCCAGCAGGGCCCTGTGACAGGACCATCGCATGCTGTAAAGAGCTGCACACAGAGAAGATTAACAGGTGACACTTGTCAGCCTTTTGTCTAAAGGGCACAAATCCTCCAGTGAGCGAGGGCAGCACAGCCTTTGAACAGCAAAGCGAAATTAATTATCTCTTCTCTGGCCCTTTGCTTTCACTAATTGTGATTTACAGGCTCTGCTTTGCCACAGCCAAATGGGAATGATTTTAACAGAGTTGAAGATTATGGGTTTGCTGTGGAATTGGTTCTAAGTTGAATGCAACTCTGTTATTGACAGGAAGGCAGAGGGAGAGCACAGGGAGGTCAGCGATGTCTCCAGGGTGTCAAGGACAAATGAAGGACATTTGGCTGGAGGATGCTCAGACCATGGTTCTTTATATTAGTAGGTTGGCACGCTGGCCGGGCTGGGGGGGCCGCAGCTTGTCCAGGTGTGTCCCACACAAAGGGAGAACACCCCGTGGCACCTCGGTGCCTCGCTAGCCAGCCTCCCAGCCCGAGCGGTGGAGGGCACGGAGCCCAGCGTGCCTGGGGAATATGGATAGCCCAGGTGTGACCAGAAACAAATGAGCAGAGGAGGCTCCTTCGGCCGGTGTTCCAAGGGTTTATTGTAGGAGCTCCCTCGAAGGGGACCGGATGTGAAGAGAGCAAGATAAGAGACTGAGGGGCTTTAAAGGGATACAGGGAAGGGGGCGGGATGGCATAGCAGGGACCCACAGGAAGAGGAGAAAGGCGGGNCCAGGGGACACAAGGGGCGTCTGTCAACCATAGACCGAACCGCCCCTCAGGAATCCCAGGAATTCAAAGGCAGAAGCCATCCTCACAGAAAGGGGTTCTCACTCCCTGGTACCAGCCCACCAAACCTCTGTTTCTGGGCTCTGTGGCCCCCTGGTTGGTTCATTCACCACAACAGTCCTTAGCTGTAGGTAAGGAGGCAGAGCAGGGACAGCACAAAGATGACACTGGATACTATTGATCCTGAATCTCTGAGCCCACCAATGCAACAGAAACCTGCATCAACACTAACACTGTCTGCACAGGTAGCAGCTCCCGCCAAGGCTCAGCACAGGCTGCAAACGCCACTCCAGCCAAACGCACAAAATAGCCATTTCTGTGCCCGAACCGTCCCCGGCACAGCAGCCGGGCGGCACAGCCGCCTCCCCGGCACGGCAGCGGGGACACGCCTCGTGGCAGCGGGGACACGCCTCGTGGCAGCGGGGACAGCCACGAGAGGGAGACAAGGCCCCGCAGCAGCGCCCGCACGCCGGCCCCATGCACAGCACGCACCGAGCACCACCCCGGCACAGATGAACGAGCCCATAAACCGTTTCTGTCTTTTGTGACACGTTTATGTGTAGAATAAAAGCGGCTGTGTGTACAGACTGGGGAACGAGAGGCTGGAGACCAGCACTGTGGAAAGGGGCCTGGGGTCCCGGTCGATGGCAAGTTGAATGTGATTCGGCAGTGCCCTGGCAGCTGGGAGGGTCAATTCTGTCCTGGGGGGCAACAGGCACAGCACTGCCAGCAAGGGAGGGGATTGTCCTGCCCTGCTCTGCACTGGGGCAGCCTCACCTCAAGTCCTGGGAGCAGTTTTGGCACCACAATATAAAAAAAGACACTGAGCTATTAGAGAGCGTTCAAAGGAGGCCATGAGAATGGTGGTGGGACTGGAGGGGAAGCCTTATGAGAAACACTTGAGGTAACTTGGTTTGTTCATCCTGGAGGAGACTGAGGGGAGACTTCATTGTGGGCTTCAGCATTCTCCTGAGAGGCAGCAGAGGGGCAGGTACTGATCTCTTCCCTCTCGTGGCAGTGACAGGACCTGAGGAAATGTATAAACCTGAGCCAGGGGAGGTTTAGGTTGGATATTAGAAAAAGGTTTTCACCTAGAGGGTGGCTGGGCACTGGAACAGGCTCCTGTGGGCAGTGGTCACAGCACCGAGCCTGAGTTCTAGAAGCGTTTGGACAACGCTCTCAGGCACAGAGTGGGATTCTTGGGGTGTCCTATGCAGGGCCAGGAGTTGGACTTGAGGATCCTGATGGGTCCCTTCCAACTCAGCATATTCTATGATTCTATGGATCTTAGAAGCTATGTGCTCAAACTGGGGCTGAAACTGCCCAGGCCTTCTGCTTTTAAACACAACATTCCTAATCCTGATTATTTAGGAAATCTGTACAGCCTCTGAAGACTCTGTTCCTGTGCTGCATGCTGTAGGTCAGGGCGTATGAAATCTGTCCTCTGTAGAGTAATTTAAGAGTGGCTTAAAAGCTCTTTGCTTCTCTGCTCTTTCAAAGCAGCAGCATTTCCTGACCTACCCCTTGCACAGATCCATGTCCTTTCCCTCTGTGTGCAAATCATGCAGTCGCTTCCTTCATGGCACAGCAGCTGCTCCTTATACATGACTGGATGGAGAACCAGCTTTTCAGAGTTTGCTGGTAAACTGATCAGGATTTAAATGCCTGGATGGACAACACTGACTTCAATGCAAAATGCTATGAAGAAAATGCAGAGCAGCTGTGCTGATCCCTCTCACACAGCACATGTGGCTCTGCTCAGCCCCTTCTGCGCTCCCGCCTGCTGGTGGCTACAGATTAGCATGCAGAGTGTGCAAAGGCAGACACATTTAGGGAAAATGTATCATTAATTTCTTTTCCTGTCCGTGAGGAGTTTGTCTGACCTCTTTCTAAATCTATTTTTAAATTGCTTATGGGACTCTGTATGCCAGGTATCCCATTATGCTGTTGCAAGCGTTTGCAGAATCGGCTTGTCAAAATCTTGTAAAACTTGCAGGAAATATGATCAGAATGCATCTTCACAGGTCAGCCAGTCCACATCCAGATCCCAAGGCCAGAGCAGCCTTATTTACACTATCCATGACAGCTGCTTTTCTAACCTTTTCTTAAAATCCTTCCCTGAGAGTTTATTCCTGCGCATTGCTTTACTTTTTCCTTCCAAATCTTTTTCCAGTCCTTCCTTTTTACACGTCAGTCCTGAACATCATTTGTGAATTATCAGTTTGAAAAAGAGACCACATATTCCCTTTCTTTTCCTCTTGATACCATACTTTTGCATTCTGTCTTATAAGACTTTGAGACTGGTTTTGATTGTATTAACTTGTAATGGCCACACACTTGCTGTTGTGTCTGTGCAGAAGAAATAGAGAGCAAGGTATTCATCTGCTCCCTTCACAGGCTGGGTGTAACACCTTTTTGTCCAGGAGCTCTCTCAAGAGAAGAGAATTTTGTGTCCTCCCCCTTGGACCAAATCCCCCTTCCTGTCTCTCTATTTCTCAAGTTGTACACCTTGACTCCCACAGAGCTCCACTGGCGTGGGTTCAGCGAGGTGGGATGGTGGTGAAGCCGGACAGATTCGACATAGCCATGCCCTGGCACATCCAAGACAACAGCTATTTTCAGAAGATAACATTTTGCCTTGTTCTTTTCATGGATTCATTTACACTATCCACACAAACACCTATTTGCCATCATCTCAAGTCTCCAGAGGCGATACATTCTTAAAGAACTGCTCCACTGCGTCTGGTATGTGCATGAGATGTGTCTGGGCTCAGGGATCAGAAATTACTGTTCTGTTCTTGTAAATAAAAAAGACCTTTTTTCTGTCCTGGCATGGCACAAACTTGCAATTAATAAGCAAGTTGCCTAAACACAGCCATGCATCTCAGTGGTTTGACCTGCACAGCTGAACTAACAGATACACCACACGTCTACATCTAACACGGAGCTAAACTCTCCAGCTCTATCTTTAAAAAACAGAGACAGCAACACATTCCTTCAGCCAGAAGAAATGGGGAGGGGGAAGTCTCCTCTGAGACTGATAACATATTTGACAGTTATTTTATTTGAGCATTAAAAAAACCCCATCAGAACTCCAATTTTCAGGGAGCAGTAATGTTCTGTGTAACAATCACACTCATCCATATTGCATGTTAACGTCTTTTAAATCGCATCTCACAGGCAGGAGCCAAGCAGATATCTATCAGCTAAGGAGGAAGGCAGAACTTGCCAATGTCCATTACCCCATCTTTCAAATATTTATGGTGTGCACAAGGAATATGCATCCAACTACACTGCCCAGGGACTGGGCACACAGCCCCTGTCAAAGTCGATGTGAACGCTGCAGGAGCCTTCACTTTGGCTGGGAAGGTTTTCCATGAGCATCTATCCCTGCAGGACCCACACCCACCCTAACCCCACCAACTGCACACCTCTCCTCTGCCAGGCAAGATCTCCAACTCTGCCTCTCAACAAGCTCTCTTTCTCTCTGGGCCACTCCACTTTTGTAACGTTTTTAGCACTGTGACGTGCTGTCTTATGTGCTGTAACACATTGTACTCCGCTCGCGTATCGGATTCCTTCTGCTCTATGAATTCTGCCACTGAAACAGTGCTATAAAAACTACGCAGCGAATTCTGTACAAAGACCTCCCCCATTCCCTTCCCCACCTTGCCAGGCTAGCTCCATTTTTAGCAATCACTAGTCATCTCAGATGCACTGAATAAAAGACAGCTACCTGTCTTCAGTGAGCAATTCTGTCTGTTCCCAAGAGGTTGCTGAAGGTGGGATTCACAGTATTTTCTGCTGTAACTACAGCTCTCAAGGTCGCATCCTTTCCAAGCTGTGCTGGTCAAGCTTTGCTAGCACAAAAGGATGTGCTGTTGCTGAACAGGCTGAAGAATTTCTTGATATACGACAAAAATAATCTCCATGCCTTTCCTGGTTTCCATCTCAAAAGACACCAATTTCTTACAGCCTGAGCTGATATTAACAACACATTTCATTACATTCTTTAAAAGGACTCGGCTAAAAGGAGGCCTGAAGATTATCTGTTATAAAAGAGTCTAGAAGTCTCCTGGCTTTGGAAGTCAAAAAAGAAACATTCAGTGAATAGCTGCAACATGAATCTCCTGAATGGGGCGCTCAGGAATTAAGTCTTTTGGTCACTCTTGAATGACGAGGGATAGTTTCTGGTGAAGGGAAGTGAATTTTCACGTCGCCATGGGGTCACAACCCAGGCCAGTATTTTCTCCTGCTTCCTCATAATTACTGCTCCACAGTGAAGCAGAGAAGGGCAGGCAGCTCCTGCAGCCTAAGCCCCAGTGTTGGCTCCCACCAGCCAACACTGGTGGGAGACCGGGTTCCAGAGACAGAAGGAAGCCAAGAGGTGGGAGATGCCCATGCTGGTGGCACTTGTGCCAGGCTGTGTCGTGCCTCCTGCCCTGGGCACAACACAGCCTTCAGGCAGAGCCCAGGTGGCACTGCCCTCGCCATGGAGAGGAGGGGTGAGATGGCTAACAACAGGATGCTTCCTTGCTGGACAGGCACACTCATCTCAGATAATATGAGAACAATCCTCCAAGTCTTTGTTAGTCACCACCTGCAGTGCTTTTCTATGGTAAAAATCACCTGAGCTCTCCATAACTTAATCATCTCAGCAGTAGTCAGCAAGAACAAAAACGCTATGAGTACCACTCATGAGGCACTATGGCAGCTAGCAGGCTTTTGTTCCAGGTCCATTTTTAACTTTCTGCTCCATTTTCAGGAGGAAAAGTGTTTGGCAGGAACAAGTTATATGCAAGTCCAGAATCTACTGCTTTCTGAATGCTGTACATGGTCTCGTGCAGCTGCAGCAAAACCCAGCCAAAACAAGATGTAGATCGTGCAAGAGCCAGGATGGAGCTGAGATTCTGCTGAATCTCACAGGCTTGTTTGTGAGTTATTCCTATATTCGGAATTGTATCCTTGCAGCAATCCTGGTGTCCTGAGACTACCCCATAGGCACTTACTAGAGTGGATAACTGTTTTCTCAAGCAAATCTTTAAGTATATACATAGAAGAAAACATTCACTGCTGTAGAGATTTGTAACCAGTGCTAAAATTGCTCCGGATGAATTATGAATGGAAACATCTGTGTATGTGAGAGCACAACCAACCTGGCTGTAGAAGATGTGTTATCCTACAGCAGGGGAAGGACAGACAACAAGGTGAGAGAGCACATCACTTCCAAACCCCCTTTGAGGGCAGACCGTAGCCATAAAGATCCCCCCAAAAAGGGAACAGAAAGGCGGCAGTGCTGCTCGACATCTACAGAGATGAAAAAGAGCAAGACCCTGAGGTGAAAGATCACTCCAAAATAGCAGGTAAGTCCTAGAAAGTGTAAGAAAAACGCAGTCTAAGAGCCAGTCTGTTGTGAAGAGCAACTCAGCAGATATGGCAAGGCTTGACAGATGGTGTCCCATGTCCTCCCTGCAGCACACAACCCTGCCTGGCTCCAGCACCTGGATTCACAAGGCTTGGTGCCTGCATGGGGCAGTGAGAGCATGAGGGAATGAAACCTGGACATGGGAATGACTGAAAACAGTTTTGTTCAAAGTAAATATCTACTTCTCCTTCTATGAAGTCTCACATTGAGTTTTATTACATTAATTTCCTATACTAGTGCACAACCACCGTGCAATAGAAAACCTGGATAAGAAGGTTGGAGGACTTTTTGTATGGTTCATGAAGCAGTGTGTTGACAATGTCAGCATTTACTGGCATGCTGTATGAGCTTAAATTCCAGGAGATGCATCATTTAGTCCAGCTAGTCTCCAGTATACTTCATCTTCAGATAAAGGGAGTATTTGAAAGAAGGCCTAGCATACCTCAGAGGTATACCCCTACATAATAAGCCTCTCCATGAAAAAACCCTGCATTTTATGCACTCTGGTCTTCACATTGCTCAAAATCATGCACTTCAGAATATTCTTTGACTGTAATACCTTGCCCTAGCACAGAGCAGCTGTGGCAGCTGCCACCAGCTCCCTCCAACAAATATAAAAAAAGCAGTCAGTGAGCAACACTTTGTAAAAGCAGTTTCTATAGCTGAGGGCAGGTATTTAGGCCTGCTGCAGCAAAGTTCCACCAAATCTTTGATCACTTCAGCGTGCCACCTTTGGAAGTTGTCCTTTTAGTCCTTAAATTGGTAAGGATTATAAAAACACATGGAAGTCGAGGTTTTGAATCCATCTTCTTCCAGGTGCGAACACACTGAAGGGATGCAAGGGTGGAAAGAACTAGAACAGCCTTGCCTTGCTGAAAACCAGGGGTTTGACAGTCACTGGTGAAACCTCTCTGACCTGGGAGTATTTGCACCAGCCACAAACATAGCTTTTATTAGAAAGAAAATCAGCTCACCACAGCTAACAGAGACATATGAATCTTCATTTTGCCTCCCTGGGAAGACAGCTACAGCAAATGAGAGAGGTCAAGAGAAATCTGATTTAGGAGAACACATTTCTGTTCCTCAAAGCTATTCCCCAAACAATTCCATTCTTTGCTGCAGGAGAAGAAATCAGAGAAACTCCCCTCCCACCATGTTTCAAGAGAATTGAGCCCTCTCAGCTCTTTGTACTCTCAGCCCTGTTTGCTTATCACTTGTGGCTCAGACAGATAGCTGCAATTCCCACCGGGTTCCCAGAAGAGATTAATTATCCCACCTAAGAACAAAGCATCCAGGAATCACTTAATCACACTTTTCAGAGAAGAGAAGAAACTACCCCATCCCTGGCCGAGGTGCTGGCAAGGATGTTCTGGCAGCACTCAAGGCTGGAATACCAAATGTTAAGCTTGTTCTAATAAAGACACTTGGATTGCAAGACAGGCTTTTCCTTTCTCTGTCCAGCTGATAGCTACATGTCACCTGCCTTCAGGGTGAGACAGCCCTTGGAGGGGTGCAGTATTGTGTTGGCAGGAATACTCCCTTCTCCACGAAAGCCCAACAAAGCATCTGGTGTAGGCAGCGAGAGCACACAGACCATTCAGGGAATTACAGCCCTTCCCAGGAGGGTAAGCTATGTAAATATAAAAAGGAAAGAATTTTGCTCTGCAGGAAAGCAGATTCTTGCTCCTCATTGCCCAGGGACTGAACTTAATCACTAATCCTCTGCATCTAGTAGCGGGCGGAGGCAGAACTCCAAGCCACAGGACTGTGCTGGTGTAGCAGGAATATTTCCCTGGAGACAGCAGCTCACAGAAGAGATAAGGTACATCACAGCTTTGGAGTGACAAGATTGCTATCGCAGTCTGTGCCTCATTACTATTTTGAACCTTCAGCACAGATCTATGATGCCTTTCCAGGATTAGCCTACTTCTAAAGCTAAAGAAAGTCTCTCTTAATTTACAGCCTGTTACTTATTTAACACCAGAATCACATTAATTGAGAGTGCCTTTGGACTATCCCAACATTTTAGCTGTACAGTGTACTTGAAATACCACACAGGACTAGAGAAGGCATACAGAGTGATGCCAAGTGTGGACCTTGGCTTAAACAGAACACTTTTTAGGTATAGAAACATTCTTGCCTCACACCTAGAAAGCACAAAATTGGATGGATGCCTTCTTTTTTAAATACTGTGGGGTTTTTGCTTCCAAAGATTCCAATGAACAGTCATCTTCGTAAAATTATTAAATTTCCATATATGGTTTCAAGTAATGGAAATACAAAAACCAGAATTAGAGACAAGTCAGGTCCCAAAGTTCTGGCCTAAAGATGCCCTGCTTTGTATTCTGGTATAAAGTCTAAATGCAACTAAGTGTGTTGTAACTTCTCTTGAGGTCAAAAATCTTTTCTGAAACACATTCGTTTAGGACACTGTAACTCAGATGAAACAAAATGAAGTTTTTTACCGAAGTACACACAGGCTCCAAAATATGTATTTTGATATCAGAATTTTGCTGTACTATAACGTATTTTATTACTTTCACCCTTCTCAGCACCTTGACACTTCCGCCTGCCCCAAACCAAAGGGCTATTTTGAAACAAGGGAAATGGACAACCATTGTGCAACATTAAAAACTACTGGCTTATAATTTACGAGCAGTAATGAGCTTCTGCTATTGACCCTGAATTACTCATCCAAAGGCAAAGCGGTTAAAAGTAATGGGTATCTGCTTCAGCTCAGAATAATGAGGACACTAAAAAAAGTATATAAACAGTCGACTATGTGCCAGCCATGCAGACAGAGAGATCTGCTCTAATTGGATGGGCAGTACACCTGCAGCACAGGCAAGTCAGAAAAACACATCGTCCATCATGCTGGAGGAAAATTAATAGGTACAGGGACAGTGCATCCCACGAGTGATTACCCAGCTCCTTTTTGATGACTTACTTTCCCTCTGATCCATAGCTGTTCATGCTGTCCTCGATGGACTCGTGGCTGGCTTGACGGACGGTCCTGCTGGGCATTTCGACAGCCAGGCCCGTTTCTGTGCTCCTCTGGATGGCTCCTTTCAGTCTCCGACCATCACCATCTAGGAACACAAGGGGAGAAAAGGCAGTCAGCCTCTACTCCCAGAGCCTTTTGCACTGACAGAGCCAAGGAGAAGTAGAGAAGGCCTTTTGGAAGACCAGCATGGTATCTGTCACGCAACATTTCCTTTACTCAGCCTTGCTTCATCGGCAGCTCCCGAGTCATCTCTGGAACACACTCAGTGCTCCACCATGCCAGGGCCGGCAGATACTCAGAGCATGCACACCCTCCCTACCTGCCCCAACCATTTGTACCAATTAATTATCCATTGAGCAGGCAGCCACACCAGCTGGCTACACCTGGAGCTGCCACTCAGGGAACACAGCAGCAGCATCCACGGCGCAGCTGAGGTGTACAGCCTGATGGTTCCAAGCCTTTCCCAAATCCCATGCTGCTGCCTCAGGTTGTGTGGAACAGCACAAAGAGTGGCAGGTCCTGGTGGGCATTGAGTGAGCAGAGGGGAAGAAAAAGCCAGGCAGCACCAGAGGTGCTGTGAAAGCAAGAGCCCTCCCAGACTGGCCACAGGGGAATAGTTGGGCACAGCCAAAATGTTCCCTGGTGGCACCAGAAAGGCACCAGCAGTGGAAAACCCTGGAGAGGACTATTCCCCTTGGTAGATGCCCTCAGCCACAGCATAGAGGGAATTAAGTAGGTTCTGGTTCCTCCTGGGTGCAGCCTTCAGAGGCTCAGCCCTCTGAAATTAACAGCTGCTATTTTCATCCTCCATCTCGAGCAGTCTGTTTCTCAGAACAAACCATGTTATGTAATGAATATGTAATGAATACCATTACTATTAATTGCTGTAGCTGGTGTTAGGAAGCTCCAGATTTCATCCCACATAGAGCACTCATCCTGAAACACATCTGCTACAAGTTTTCCGAACAAAGCAGAATTATCTAAATCCTCTAAAGATGCCCAGTCATCATCCTGAATTCAGGCAACAAAGTCCTGACCCACGGTGCTCTCAGAAACCTTCCAGCTTTTTTGAGTATCACCCCAGAGGAGAAATGACCTAGCTACTGAGTCTGGAGAACTCAAGATCACCAAATATTAAAGAAAACAAATCTTTCAAAGAATCATAGGATGGGTAAGGTTGGAAGGGACCACAGTGGGTCATCTGATCCATCCTCCCCGCTGAAACAGGGTCATCCTAGAGCATACTGCACAGGACTGCGTCCAGATGGTTCTTGAATATCTCCAGTGAGGGAGACTCCACAGCCTTCTAGGCAACCTGTTCCAGTGCACCCACACAGTAAAGAAGTTCTTCGTCATATTCAGGTGGAACTTCTTGTGAATCACTTTCTGAACTGCTTTGGAAATATGAGGATATCTGTAAGAACCTGCCTAAAATACACTGTTATTTGTGTAGCAGGCTGCTTGACCTAAAATACTTTTCTTTAGATCTTGCTGTGAAGAGGGACTTTGAAAAAAAGATTTGGTATCAGAAATGCTTCCTATCCTACTTCTCCAATTATACCTACACAGAAATGCAAAGACAAAAATTCTCCTATAAATACAACTGTAAAGTACCTTTTCCTCTGCTATCATGAGGTTTCCAACTGGGTAAACGTGCTGGCCCCAGGGCTCTGTACCAGCTGCTGTCCCCACATATGGTGCAGCCTGTGTACACATGTCCCTATGAGCTACGGGGATCGAACTTGCACGTTCTGGGTTAACATTAACTACAGCTTGTACTGTTTGTGTGCCTAGAGCAATGCATGAAGCACATTGTATAAATCAGGAAGTTACACAAACGTAAAACACATTTCTCATGTATTTTCAAAATCCAAACCTTCAGGCAAGAATAACAATATGGGCATCAACAAAAGCAAAGCCTTGTGAAATGGCTGTGCCTGTTCTCCCAACAAGTGCAGAGCAGCTCCCTTTGATGCATCCTCTTTAGCCTTGTGCAGCTCACTGGAGCCTCTGATGGGGTCTGTAGGTTCCTCTGAGGGCACATCCCACAGCCTTGTGGGCAGACTTGATGGTCCATTTCATTTGTCTCCCATTCACCTCCACAAACAATCCTTGAGTCATCCACACGCACCAGTGCCCATCCCTCCTTCGCGTGTGCACTCAGACTACTCATCCTCCTGCCCTTTTAGGTTAGTCCTCACAGGAGCTCTGCTGGCAGAGTCAAAGCATCAGATGACATAAATGTAGGAAACAAATTAAAAATGCCCCATTGCCCAGCCATGCAACATCTGTTTAAAAAAATCTCTTCCTTCCCCCATCTAATGAGATGTGCCTGGAGACACTCAAAATTAGAAGACTATTCATGCACAGCTGGCAACAAATGAGAGGCTTGGGACAGAGCAAGGGTTTGGAGCAACACGAGGTGCTTGCTGTATTCTATCAGCCATCCTCTGATTCAAAGCCAGGGACATAAAGCAGAAGGGCCCAAAGGCAAGGAAAGGCAGCACTGTGGGAGCACCAGGGCACTGTACCAGAGATTGATTTAGTTGGCAAAGGGAAAGTTCAGCTGTAGAGCACCACACGCACACCTTTCCCCTGCTGGGTAAGTTGTTTTCTAGTAGTCTTGATTGCTTTTGCAGATTAGGGGAAAAAACAAAAAAGAAGAAAAAAAAAAGACAAAGGAAAAAAAAAGGGAAAAAAAGCAAAAGGAAAAAATGGCAAAAGTTTAATCGATAATCTCTGTAAAACAAGACAATGGGAATAAAAGACAAAAATCCTTTGTTCCTCCCTCTTCTTCCAGACAGAGATGCATAGCAACTCCTGCATCTTACAAATGGTCTCTCGTTATTCTGGAGAAAGGTTTCTCCAACCCCTCTCTCCCTACAGTCTCTTTTTACCAAAAGTTTCCCTTGAACCAAAGGGGAATAATTTGTTTTGCCAAAAAGGCAAAGTCTCAAACCACAGCAGCCAGAGGCATGACTGAAACAGGGTAAGAGATCACCATAAGCACCGGAGATGCCATCAGAAATGAGATACAGGTTCCTAAAACTATCCACCCCCATCAACTGGGAGAGGAGGGCAGATCAGGGATAGCACACATGGAAAGGAAATAACTATGGATGACACTGCACTTCTCATCTGTGAGCCCAAAATATTTCACAAGCAATAGTCACCTACCTGGTGACACTACCTTCTCTGGTCAGTGTGGAGCTGTGTCTCCTCCCTTACCTGAAATCTTCGTGCTGTGACACCTTTGCCACTGAGAAGGTAAATGATATGCATCTATGTGGGTGTTGCCTGGCAAAATCATTTGTCTTAACTTGTCAGTGGTATGTGGAACATGTAAGAGTAGTATCGACATTTTCTGCAGCATCACCAGATTTATCCCCTGCACCTCTTCCAATCAAGCAGCAAACAACAGAGGTTAAGCAGTCAGTCAAGCCTGCAGCACAACACATCACCAAGAGCGGATTTCACTTCGGGATGACCTTGGGAAGAAGAAATTTTTGGTCAAATATCCAGGATGAAGATACACAGCACCCTGCTGACGCCAACAACCAGAAGGGCCCAGAAGTCACTCTGCCAAGTTCTCAGTGTCGACAGGCGCTTCGATTTTGCTCTGTTCAGCCAAACAATTTATGTTTGGCTAAAGAATATCTTCTAAAGCACTATCCACTCCGGGTTTGATGATATCGAGAGATGAAGAATCTGCCATTTGCCTGCACAGTTTATTTTACTACCTGACATTTAGAGATGTGGCTTAAGTTTGCCTGGTTTCAGCTTTCACCCATCAGTTTTTTTAGTGCCCTTCTCCATCCTGAGAGCTGCTTTGTGTTCTCGCTATACTTTTCTGCAGTGCAGGTGAGTTATCCCCCCATCTTACTCTGACAAGTTAAACAGACTGAGATCTCTATGTCTCTCACGCTCTGGCATTTTTTTTCTCCTGGCCTTGAATCTTTTTAATGACCTCCTCAGGTTTTAAACATCCTTTTGAGAACATGAACAACAGAACTGGAGTCTGCATTTTAGTGCAGAAATGTGGACAGAGGTAAAAATCAGCTTGTACTTTAATCTTCACTGCTTTTGCTGGCATCTCCCAAGACCACAGTAAGCTCCTGGTCACATCACACTTCACCTGGAGGCTGTGCAGTCCCTTGGCTCTCCTGCTGGTACGACCTTGCAGAACATTATATTAAAAAATATGTAAGAAAACGGATTTTATTCTAAGAGAAAGCAAGCAAAACTCCACACAGCTCTATACAGCTCTCCCACCCTCAATACTATTTACTCTCCTTCGAATGTCCACATTGCCTGTGAATTAAGTGAGGTTTAAACTCATGCTTGCTCCAAATCAAGTGAGAACACCGAGCACCATCAAGCCTCCAAAAGAGCCCTCCTGACTTTAAGGCTTTTCCTTGACAACTGCTTTTTGACATGTGAAGCAAGTTTTCAATCCATTTATCACGATTAAATTTTTAGGGTCATGTTGTTCTAGGACAAAACCCTAACATACTTATCACACTTACCCAGATATCTGTGTCTTCTAAAACTTGGACAAAAAAATTTCTCAAGACCCATTTTCCCTACATTCTTCTTGACTGGTATTAATTATATTCCATCATTTTGTTCATTATTAATTAGATTTCATTATCACATTTCCCCTCATCTTTGAGTGACGTCAGAGCAGCCAACCAGAAGTTCCTTCCAGACAACCCAGTAATGAATGAGGAGAAGCAAGGTGACCATTTAGCTCTCTTAACTAAACTTTCAGCTGTCAACCACACCGAGAGGCAGCTCTTCTCAAGGACGATGCCACTCCCGTGGAAGAGCTGCCACCAAGAATTGAATTTGCCTGAGATCATGGGGGTGGGAAAAATAAGAGTGGACTGTTCCCTTCTCTTCCCCAAGGGAAGAGTAACCACTTCTCATATCCTCATGTTCTATGTCACTCCCACGCACAACTCTTCAAAGCCCTTCCTCTCTGCTACTGACAGGGCTCTCCATGCTCAGAGGCCAGCAAGACTTGAAAAATCTATGTGAGTCCTGCAGCAGCTCATCACAAGGTCATGATTATATAATTATTACTCCTACACAGAATTACTCTACGATAGATGTTTATTGATGGCATTTCTGAGAGACAGAGCATGCCCCTCTCACTGTTATCCCCATACTGTCTCCTCTCTTGTCACTTCCTTTTCCTCCACCCAGGTACTTGGTACCACCTTTCTCTTTTCCACTTTGTTTCCAGTTTTCTCCTCCATGTTCACAGTTTGCTGGATATCACCATCACAAAAAGAAATCAGCATGATGCATGTGCTACAGACCCTCCTGTACTTTAGAATTAATTGGTATTGATTTAGCCATGAGATTAGGCATTGACTGAATTTCAACTCAATCAGCTTTGCTCCTAAATTACCCAACCGCTGCCAAGCACAGAACACAGTGGCACCCAAAGCACATGGACACACAGCACCAACACGGGCCACCCAAGACACACCAAGGGTCTGGCAAAACAGCCTGGGTAGCTGCTAACCTTTCCCAAACTTCACCTTGAGCTCCCAGGGGAAAAATCAGGAAGGGAAATCAGTTGGATGCTTACTTTCATTTGTTCCCATTGCAAAGCTCTGGAAAATACATTTTGTATTTTCCAAGGAAGTTAGTCCGCGCTTGAACGAAGAGACTGCATTCCCACTGCTTTCCTTACCCAAGTCAAGCAGTATGGAACAATTCCCATCCAAAAGTGCTGCAGGGCATCAACCTGGGCAGACTCTGCTCTCCGGATTCACACCTGGGTTCCTCAGCACATTAACTGCCTGCTTTGCTCCAAAATACAAACCAGCACCTATGAAGCATGAAGAACTGACAACTCCAGCAAGGGAACACAGAAAAACCCATCTGGCAGAGTCAAGGAAGCCTTCAGAGCATGCTGTAGATCCCACAGAAAGCAAATAGGACAGGGCCCAACTGCCTACAGAGGAGATTTGCCCTGAGCGATCTCCTTTCAGTCCATGCTGAATCTGCCTGCTCTACCCTTGGCTCAAACATCAGCTCCCAAGCACTTTCATTTTCCTCAGCCACTAACTTCACTCTTGGGTTTTGACCCCATGAGTTTTTTCTATCTTTCTTCCCCGTGAAGATCTGCCCCTGAGAAATGATGATGCAGTTCAGTTTGAGGCCGAAAACAAAGAAGGGAAAACATCAAGCACCTATCTGGATAGTATCTCCTGCTGAAGTGAGGAAGGTTCCCAAGTCCAGCAACTGGTCTTTGGCATGTCTGTGGGCAAAAAGCAGCAGTGGGCATCTCAGCTCAGCACTCCATCAGACGGCTAAAGCACTGACCATTTTACCTCCTACCTATTTTCAGGTAGTCTGAGAAAAGAGTCAGCACATTAACTTCCCCACTTCAAGCTTTGTCATTGCTCTGCTGTTCCTGAAGTGTTTAAAAAAAATTTTTTTCTGTTTAGTCAGATGCTGACTCCCTGTGACACGTACTAAGACTTGTGTGCCATGAATCAATTCTGAGATGAATAAAATTTCATTGTTCAGCTTCAAAGGAGAAAAAGAAAAGTCTTCCCAGAGCCTTGCATGAATACCCACCACCTGTGACAGCCTGGCACACTGTTGGTGTCGGGGTGGGCAGCACAGGCCCCTTTACAGGGGTATGTGTTCGGAGCAAGCCCTGATGCTCTCCTAAGGGGCTGCTTCTGCTGAGGAAAAAAAAAAGTATAAATACTAGATTGTCACTTCAGAATGCAGTTTAACGAGATGAACTCAATCTCATCATGCCTGGCAAGCCCTGACATCCTGCCAAGCATTCCCTACATCAACATCCTAATGGAGTGTGAATTATGAGCACCTAAAGAGAGGCAGTTTGTACTGTGCTCCAGAACATGCCAGGCTATCATCACAGCCTGAGTAATCCACCAGGATGACAGAAAATGGCTGGGGATAAGCAGGGGCACTAATCAGGCTGCTTGCTTCGTTCCCCTTGTCCTAGTTTCATAAACCAACAAAATCACACCCTTTCTTTCCAAATTAAGCACAGAATCTTTATGGGATACAAAAAAATATTCCAACATGTTAATTCTTAATCTGTGGAGGTTAGGTACATTCACAGGGTTAGGAAAGTTCAATCAACTCTTCTTGTGAGAGCCAGAAAATAGTAAAATTAGCAACTATGTGCCTTGCTATTACAGCTACCGACTCCAGCTGAATGCAGAGCAGGTCCAGGACACCCTGCCTGCATGGGCACCTGGAGATGCCAATGAGACACCTCCAAATTCCCACTGCAGCACAGTCCCATGAGAAGAGGACCAAAAATCATTCACAGTTATATTCATGAACTGCCTCTGAGGCTGCCTTCCCTCGTTCCCCCACAACCCAGCCCAAGCCCCAACTCCTCAGACACTTAAAGCAGCATTTTGTCCTCCATGCTGGCCTGAGCTGCAGTTTGGTTTAAATCCAGCTCTGCCTGTTATTTAAGCAGGTCTCCACCTCAGTAGATGTTATCATCTCTTGTAGCTTGGCTGGGGCATGGTTAGAGCACCAATTTTTCTTCCTTTCTTCATGAGCTCCATTTTCATATTTTAAACATATTTTTTCTCCTCCTTTTGAGGTTAAAACCAAATAGTTCCCATGATGCTATTTTTAATTTTGACCTTTTTGATAATTCATCTATATAAAAAAAATTAATGGCCACAATTTTCATTTAGAAGTGTCTAAAGAAAAAGTTCTGCAACAAACATGTAGCCAGGAAAATCACTTGGAGATTTTTTTCCTTCCCTGTCAAAAGAGAGAAAGCCAACAGCCAAAAAGGTAATGTTCCACTGTCAATGACTTTCAAATGGAGTTTTTGACTACCATAAAAAATTGTTTAGCTTTTCACTATAAAAAAGTTGCAGTACCATAACACTAACAAAAACGTTTGGTTCTTTCAGAGTATTTCATGGGAACTACTGTGCAGCTAGATCCAGCTCTTCAGAATTCTTTCCATGTCTCTGTTTTGTTTGCAGCAGCAGCAGGATCCAAATAGCTTCATCTGATGGCTGCTTTTGCATTTTTATTTTTATAAGAAAATGGAACACACTGCCCCCTTCTCTTCCCCCAATCTGCCAGGCTTTGCAGTAGAGTCTGATTAAATGAAATGTCCATATCCATCCAGAAAATTCACCGCTGTAATATTTCTGCAGCAGCCTAGCAATGAAACCTGAACACTGCCCTGTCTGTAGCCCAGGTCTCCAGGGAAAGACAAGCACGGAACTGCTGATGCTGCACCGGCTGTCCCTGGAATGGCTGCATGTCTGGGACACACATCCCACATCCCAGGCCTTTCTTCATCTGCTGCTTTTGTACTCGGGCAAGGGGTGATGACTTCGAAATATAATCTTACTATGATATTTATAATGCAATAAACCACAGATATACACACACACACATTTTCACTGCACGGCAATTACGGGTTTCAATCTTTTCACTTCTTGTATTTTGGGTTTTAAGCCTCACCAAGAGTTAAACTCCCCTTTGACATCAGCCCACCTGGAAATCCCTGGGGTTCTGCAGTCCGAGTATGTACCAAGTCAAGGAAAATTTAGCTGATGGACTCAGAGAACACGTACATTTGGCACAGGCAATTAATTTAACTGATTTATTTAAACTACTACACTGTAATATTTATTCCCTAGAAAGCTGAGGGAAGCGTCATACATAGAATGAACAACCAGCAGTGCCCTACGTGTTCTCAGTTCCAAACTCTTAGAACTTTGCCAGCTATCAAGACGTGAGTATCAGGAAAACATGAAAGTAGAAAGGTGAGTGGCTGGTTTGTGTGCCAGCACCATCTTAGGGCTTTCTTCTTGTTAATTCACAAGGAGAATCAGAGGTTGAGCCAATTTGTGTCTCTGTGGCTGGAAGTCCTCCAGCTAACCAACGTAAGTTGGGAAGGCCAGGTGAGGCTCTCTACTTAATTACAAGAGAGTTGAACCAGAGCACCCTAATGTCCCAATTCTGCCATCCATCTCACACTATTAATAACTGAGGATGTTGCTTAAGTCCAGGTTCTGAAATATGAATGAGCCTGAGCTGCAGAAAACCTCTCGATTTAGAAAAGGATCACAAAGATGAGGTGAACTCACAAAAATAAAGCTACTAGAAAGAGCCATTATAGAGAAGGATGGTGTGAGATGAAAGAGCTGCCCTGCCCACACTTCACTAAGCCAAGAAACTTTGCATGAGCCTGCTGTGCCCTTCCCGAGCCCGCTGGACCTGCCGGCTCACCGACTGCCCCTCCTGGCAGAGCCCAGCATCTTCACTTGGTAACTTCTGGGAAGCAAGAAGGGGCACAGTAACTTCAGCAGCCTGTTTTCAAGCTGTGCTTTCCTGCTGCAGAAGAGGACTGAGGTCATGAGCCTCCTGAAGCCACCAAAACCTCCCAGAGGTGCTGACACTCCTTTCCATCCCACTGGATGATCAGCTCCAGTGGTCTGCTTTCATCCATGTTAATTTTAAACTGAGATTATATATCAGACCTTTTCTCCCTGGGGCACTAGTTTGTGTCTCTCTCTCTACCCAGAGTCACCTTTTCCAGCATTTTTCTGGATTTCTCCCCCAAATTTGGCTGAAACTAGAAGTATCTGCTACATAGTAATGATAGGAAGAGGGTCAGGACAGCAGCTTAAGCACTGAAGAAATACTTGGCTCCCTCAAATTCACAGCTACTACACAGCAGGTAAAGTTTAGTTTTGGTACAGACAAAATTCAGATGGAAGCAGTTGACAAGGCCATATTTATTAACGAGATTTCTTCCCTTTTCTTCTGTCCTATTGATGCTCTTTTAGGAGCGAGCAGCTTTGTCGAGACCACGTGTGTGTGAGCAGAGAGCAACAGTCTTGGCACAGTGAATGAGTCATGCAACCTTTTGTTCACTCCTTATAAATACAATTAAAAACACAGCCCCATTTCCTTAACAGGCACTAAGCCACAGAACCCTGGAGTCATTCATAAACTAGAATCCTGGTGCAGAATTGTGTTTAGAATAGCATTTGATTTGTGTTTAGCTTGGGTTATAATTACTTCATCATATTTTCCTTAAGGAAATGAATGATCAAATTCACAAGGAGTTGACTTTAATTATACACACTGCTTAATAACTTGTGTCCATTTGGAAGCAATTATTTGATCCACTGTGGAAGCAGAGAGGGGGAGCCAATGGTCTGGTTTCCAGAGAAGTTAAACAATTTCAGTTCCCATTGAGTTCCTCACGCCAGACAATCTCACCAGATGATACAAATACCTGTGTCAGGCTTCACCAAAGGTGCTTTCATGGAATACTTGTAGCAAATGCTGGAGGAAGCAAGCCAGCATGTTCTTCCCCTCTAATTCTACATATTGCTTTGACTCACATGGAGACATCTTGTGACAGGTCCATGGCTGTGGAGCATCTATTGTGGCAGGCTAGTACCACAGCCCACCACAGGGGCCCTAAAAGGAACCCTTTTCTTTCCAAATGGTACCAAGAACTGTGCAAAACCCTCCGTTCATAGCACACCTGTGGTGCTGAAGGGAGAGCTCAGAGAGGGACTGCATTTCTCAAAAGCCTGCAAATGGATCCACTGCACTCATACTGCATCTCTCACATAGATCCCGTTCCAGGATCAAGGTTTTGGATCAAGTGCAGGGTTCTGCTTGAGTGGAGCAAAAACAGAGCACTCTGCCCTTCATGATGGTGGTAATTTCACTGCAGATATCTCATGACAGCTGGAAGGGAAGGTCAAGCTTCAATGCCCAGGAGCCGGACAGGAGCAACAGTTCCTTACGATGTGAAGTCATTCATGGTGACTAAGAAATCAAAGTGAGTTTGTATCACTGCAAACAGCCCTGCCAATCATACATCATAAATATCTTCAACTGGGGACAAGTCAGGCCATTACGCATGGAAAACACCATCCAATACCAAAACAGAGGCGCTGAAATTTAACTAGCAGACACCTAAGAAAAAACATTCGAGCAGAATTTTCACAGCCCAAACCCTGACGAGACACATGCAAACTCTCATCCGAGTGACACACTCTCCCACAGACGAACATGGCAGACACATAACTGCCTCCTACATCTGCTTTCTGCATGCACAAAAGCAGTGCTCAGATAGAAAAGCATCCCAGATTATTTGAAGTCCTTTGGGAAATTCAGTTCACTGTTTGTCTATGCAGGGTATTGAGCTTCCAATAGAGGAGAAAAAGCCCTTTGGCCAGAGCTGGAAAATAAACATAACGTGCTCATCTCTGCTGAAAGATACTGCAGAATGTGGGAAACCAACCAAAATATCATGCCTGGCTGCAGATTACTGAGGATTGAAGCACAAAAATCATCAAATTAATACAGATTAATTACTATGGAGATTAATATACTTTAGGAACAATACCAAAATCTAGTTTTGTCAATTACCAACAACTAGATGCAGTAAGAATCAGTCCTTTGTGAAGAAGAGCCACATCAGAGTGTTCAATATTGTATTCAATGGCATTTGCATTAATCACTCACAGTGCAACAGCCACACACCAGCACAGCATCCTGACATGCAGTGCTACCCCATGACATGTACCTGGCAGAAAGTTCACCAAAATCCCATGATTTGTGCCAAATATTTCTGAAAAAATTTTGTAGAAGGAGCAATGATGAACAAACTGCTTTAGAACGCCCTGCTAATCTCTCTCTACTATGAGAGCAGAAAAGAGAACAGATGAACAAGCAATTGTGATACAGCCAGCATCAGCCTTGCAGGCAACACTTACAGTTCAGGGAGATCAAACACGCATTAAAGGGCAGTGAGTGAGTGAAAAAATAGTTTTAAAGTAACCACAAAAAAAAGTTTGACGGGAATCTCTTTATAAAATGTGCAGGCACCGACTGCCCAACAGCAATGAAAGGTCAGGAGAGGACAGGTGCTTACGAAGCACCTGCATCACCGTCACTTCCTGCCTTCTGATACCTGCAGGTAACTTTCATGTTCCTGTTCTCAGATTTAACAACTGGGCTGACATCAGGAAGCCTTGGGATTTCTCAGGATGTTACTGGCAAGGTCAGAGAAGTACGATCCCCTTCCATCACTGCCTGTGCTCCAAGCACTCTGCTGTACAGTAACTGTGCCAGCGACCAGTGCCAGCCACCCACCCCACCAGGCTCCACCCTTCACACTCATCACAACATGGAAACAAACAGAACGAGGCAGGACACACAATTTTGAAAGTCAACTTGAAAGTGAGACCCTCAGTCCCAACCCATTCACAGTCTCTGATCACAAGTCACAATTACAAATCGAGCTCAGGAGTGAAATAACATCCTTTCCTCCTCCTCCTGCCTGCAGAGACAGGAGTTCAGGGCTCTGTTTCCTTGGCAACAAAAAAGAGCATCACAACAGCCTCCTCGCTAGCAAATGACATACGAAAACGTGTCATTTTTTTCTCTCCAGTGTCTTTTATCACTAGGGAATAAGCCTGAACTCAGAACTCTCCACTCAGCAAGAACGGAAATAGATATCCATTATTGCTATTTAAAACGCAGTATCTTTGGAGCCTTTAAGCTTGTCCAGAGGTAGGTAGCAAGTAAGGGATTTTCATTTCTTAAGTAAAAAAAAGGGAAAAAAACCTAACCTTGCTGAAGTTCACCTTTTAAGATAAATTACAGAACTTGAAGAGTTCGGGGAAAAAAATGCAGCTCATAAATTTATGAGCTGCATTTTAGATTCTGTTAATATTCACTATTGAAAAGCATTAGAAATGAAGATTACAAATTTAATAATGCAACACATAGGAGGAATTATCCTCCTCCCCACATAAAAAGGCAATTTGCTCTTGCCTATAAATTGACTTTCTATTACTGTCATTAAACCAGCATAATGTGCTAAAATTAGGGTCTGCCCTGCCACAGCTCTGTGGCAACCCACAGCCAAGCACTCATCATGCCAACACTTTAGCAGCCATCCTCATGAGGTGACAGGGCCAGTGGCACTGCTGGGTATATCCTCACTGCAGGACTTTGGGGTGCTCATGGACATTTATGAGGCGTCAAAAAGAAATTGGATTAAATCAATGAGGAAAAAATTTAAGAGCAGAAAAAGTCCCTAAGCCATGGGTCAGTGGAAGCTGGGCCAGCATCCTGAAGAAACCTTGCCATCTCCCCGACTTTCTCCAGATACTTCGACAGACACAAAAATCTCTTACTCCTTCCATTTTGCCACAACAGAGAAGTGAGATCACAGTCCTCAGACTGCAGTAGTTTCCCATCCATCTCCTAAGATGTTTCCAGTTCTCCTCCTCTACAGTTTGTGCAAACTGGGTGCCCTGCATGGTCTTATGCAAGCCCTGTCCCACCTGTAGAGTACCTGCTGCTCCCCTCTCACTCAACATGCTCATGTCTAACTCCACCTGTGCCTGGACCATCAGGGATGATTTTGCAATGCCCTGATGAGAACCTACAGAGCAGCAAAAGCATTAAAATCTATTTTCAGTGGTTTCCTCAAACAGGCAACTACATTTAAACAGCTCAACTGAAAGAGCATTAAAATTGTGCTGGCAGGTATTTACTGTCCCATTTCCCGCAGCTCTTTCTCCATCTTTAACTTACTGATGGGTTGTGACATACTGAAATAACAGAAATCTCAATAATAGAAACCTCTGCCACTTCTCAGCACTAGCACCGTTCTTCCCTTTCACCAGCCATGTACCTAAACAGCACCATGTTAAAAAAAAAGGGCAGATGACAGAATTAACTATTTTCACCCATACTTTATGCAACAGGCAGCTGGAAGACTTGCTCACATCTCAGTTACTTCTAGAACAAATCTGAGCAACTAGCACTGAGGGAGTGAGTTGACAGCATCTGCTGATGGTTCTTGCCCTTCCTTTGCTCATGAATTGTCCTGAGTTTTAAAAGAAAAGCAGCTGGTACTTGTTGAAGATTACCAAGGAGTATCACTGGTCAGCGCACCCCCCAGCAGGTGCTCTGTGCCTGAGGAAGCAGACTGGCAGGCCACGCCAGCACTGCACCTCCAAGCACCACTGGCTGGCTTTGACAAGACGTGCCCTTTGCTCCATGACAAGACAGTTCTTAAGACTGCTGGGTGACTGTCAGTCCACTTAAAAACTTCCCATTTACACAAATATTCATTGAAAGGAGCTTAATGGCTCGAAATGAACACGAAGGGGACTTGTGACAATCAAAGTGAATCCATTTGAAAGTCTGACACATGCACAGAAAGCACTTTGCAGTCTCCACCAAAGCCTGGTTTAGTCTCCCTGCTGAAGCAATTTTTAGGTCAGAACATGTGCAGATGTTTGGAGGTCTGTGCTTTGTCCTTGGCCTGCTTTGGACAAAGATGTAACATTTTGCTTCTGCTCCAACTGCACATTTTCATCAGAGAAACCACAAGGCCACACTTGATTTGAAGTCACTACTGAATTCTAGTCCTCTGCATCCATGAACAACTAGTACATTCTCCTTCTACCACATAAGCCATATTCCTGATTGAATTGCCCTCTTGTTGTATCCATTCTCCTTAGAAATTTCCCTTTATGAAGTATGACTTGGCCCTTCTGAACATTACACAATATTTGTCTTTCTCATGTATTTTCTGCTACAGATACGTGACTTTTCCCTGTGTTGTACTGTCATATGGAACAGCTTTCCCTTTCAATAGTCACAGCTGCTTAATGAATTCAAAGTGTGACATTTTGTTTTCCACGGTGAGGTGTGTGAGAAGTGTAAACCATGGCTGAGAGATGAACTAGAAAACACAGAGGGCACTGAGCCCTTCCCACCAGGCAGACACAGCACTCTCAACAGCACCCACTGCATCCTGCTAGACTCAGCTTTACTCAGTTAATTGACAGACTTCACTAAACAAATCAAAATGTCAACTTTAGGGAGTACATACAAGCTTCTATACACAATAGAGTTTCGCAAGCCCCAAAGAGATCCTCTCGTGCTTGATACTCGATGTGCTATCCCACCTCGACAACTGGATGCTTTGCTCAAACAGCAGTTCCAGGATCCAAGGGGATTTAAAGCCTCGAAAGACTTTCCAGAGCACTGCACAAGTTCCTCTGATGTCGCCCACACGGAGGCTACAAATTGGCACCAGTAGTTGTCAACATTTTGTTTTGATCTTCTGGCAAACAAATCCACCCTCTGAAATGTTTGCAGGATGCCGAGATAAAAAGCAGTAATGAATAAAACCCAAAGAAGTTTGAAGGGTTTATTTTTACCAAGTAATCAATACCTTCTGGCAGTTTTCCTCCAGCTCTAATAATACCAGTGAGGACAGTGACCCTTGGCAGGTTCTGTACACTGCTCTACAAACATTATTTAATTAACCATCACAATCCACTCCTAGAAAAAAGAAAGCATGATCTGTAGTTCTTCTACAGCAAGAGAGAGAGAGAAGGAGTGTTGGGAAGGGCTACTGATAACAAGGTTATAGTTCAGGAGTTCCAGCTCTTGCACACCCAGCCTAACCACGCTGCCCCTCAGGGCCCGGCTCCAGGGAAATGCTGTGTTTTTCACACAATCTGTGCTTAGCACAACCCTTGGTTTCACTTAGCTGTGACAAAGCGCTAGGACAGTGTCTGAGCCAACCCACTAATAAATCAAATGACAATAGAGCAGTTGGAGGGAGATGAATTATTGAAATCAAAGCAACTTAGTGCATGGAGACAAAACTAAACTCTGTAAGCTGGGAGCTACTGAAGACGGAACCTGATTTTCCTCAGAACAGCTTTACTGACACGCTGCAAACTGCCGGTCCAGTCCACCTGTGCCACAGTTCAGAAGAGGAGTCAATTTTCTCACAGCATTTCAGTGGGGCATGTGATATCTTAATGCTGATCATTAATATTAAAGATGGAAGAGATGCTCACCTAAACCGAGTCTAAGAAACAAGTCTAAACCCAGAGTCAGCATACATGTCAATATAAATCCAGGTCTGGATTCTTTTGAACAGAGTATTTTTCTATTACTTTGGGGCAGCCATTACAGAGTCACAATATTTAGTCAACCTTTTACTTCTACAGTCATTAATCATGCACCATTTAACTACTGGTTTGTCATTTACTCTCTTAATCCTTTTCAAATCCTTCTGCTTATTTTCACATCTTTTTTCAATCCCATTCTATGTGTCTTGCTAATTACACTCCTTAACTGTCGTAGGCTGTTTCAACAGACATGTTGAGCCAGATGTGGTTTGATCACTTGCTGTGTTATGTGCCCAGTGAATTGCTTGCTATTGAGATATTTAAAATATAAACAATGTTACTAGAAGATGATCAACTGTACTTTATTATCTGGACTGTAACTGCCTGTAATTCTAGGGAGGAAGGGCGAATGACCATTTAACAACATACTCAAATCTAAGATTTTTAACCTTGTAAGAAAGAACAATGAAGAAGGAAAAGACAGGCCTAGGGTTTCCATCTTCTCAAAATACAGAATTTTGCTTCCTTGTTGGACAGTACTGTTTTCAAAGGACTGTTATTTGCAATTTTGCTGTGTCCTGAGCCAACCTTTCCTACCAGTCTCAGAAGACTCCATCTCCAGAAGTCAGCACACGACAGCCTAAGAGTCACAGGCCACCAAAAGTAAGGTCACATCCAAATGAGAGATGCCAAAATCTGGTGACAGATGAATGAGAGAGAGTAGACATCACCTGAAACCCTAAAGAAAAGGGAATTATTCATGGCCAAAAGGAAGAGAAGAAGTACTGTGATATATATGGGAAAGAAGGAACTGAGGGAAGTAGGTGGCCAGTCGTGATGGAACAACTCTCAGAAATACCCAGAGCACTGGAAATGTCAGCCCAGCTTTACACATCCACACATTCACTTCCAGTGACAAGCCTGACTGCACAACTTGACACGGAGCAAATGCCACCCTGAACACTTCCTCTCTTGAATCTCAGCCTTCATTTCACTTCTACAACCATGTCCTGACCTATCATGCCGGGGATGCAAACCTTAAAACCACAGGTATGTAACAAAGAGACAAGTTCACTAACAGCCTGGAAGAGTAACCAACTCATTCAGCCCAGAGGACAGCTAACAGAGGCTGGAGAGGATCATTATATGTCATTATTGTTAGCTACTAATTCAGTATCTTCAAAAATACCAGGAAGAACTGAACAGTTCCTTCTCTTCCACGCCCATCTCCTCAGCCATGGCTATGAGCCCACACCGAGGAAAGCGTGCAAGGCTCAGAGGGGAGCAGAACTCCCTGCACTTGGAACACCTTGAGGAGTTCTGTCTAGGCATGGTTTGCCCCACCCACTGAAGCCAAAATGTGCAACTAAAACAAGTGAAGGAACAAATACCTTTATTGGCACTATGCAGGAAGGTTGTGCAGCTTTCACGTGCCAAGAAAAATGCCACGGACACCATAATCCCCAAATACACTCACATCACGTAACCCCATTAGATCAGCAGCTCCTAATTAATTTAGAGTGTGGATCAGTCCTCAAACACCTTTTGCTATCACTAAGACCTACTAAGACCTATCACTAAGAAAGTGATGAAGAGGAATCATTATGCTAACACCCTCAAGAACTTGCTGTAAACACATTTGGCAGCACTGGGAGGTTCCTTTATGGCATAATCCTTTTTTATATACACCTAATATTTTCAGGTTTTCAACTGATTGTCAAGAGTGTTTGTAGAGGCTGTTAATGAATCTCACTGCTAAAAGCAGTTACAATTCTGTAGCTATTAATACAACGTGACATCAGTTATATCAGCTTCCGAGTGAATCACAGTTTGCAATCTTGTAGGTGTTCGATAGCTGTTGTCACATCGAAATAGAACATTGTTAAATATACTCCAAGTCTGTCCTAGTTCTGCAGCTCTTTCCCCTTTTCTGCACTGCAGCCTTAGTGGACCGAACACCTGCAGGTCTGAACAACTCAGCACACGAATGTCAAGAGGAAAAACCAGGTTGTCTGTTAGACCACTCAGATCAGCAAGTTTTAAAATTTTCACTTTTGGCTGCAATTTCCTCTCAAATCTGGTGACTGTAAGAGGTTAAAAGAACAGGTCACCAAATCTTTTACAATGTCTAAACCCTCCAAGATGCACTTGTATCAAGATGTTAAGCTTTTTTTTTTCCTCCTTGTAAATTGAAATAAAAGGCTGATAATCTTTCCTGACATAGTAGTTTAGCATTAATGCAGGCAAAATCCAGTTTTCAAAACATTTACTGAGTATTAACTGAGTATCAGATGCCAAATGCTGCTTTAATCTGCATAACTGACATTCACGGAACATGCCTGTCTTGGTCAGCTTGGACATAAAAGCACATTCTTAACAAAACTGGCTTAAGTCTGTGAAGTTATTAATATTTTGCTCAGTGAAACATTTTCAGACCATCATGTTGTCCCTGCTTCAGGATTCAACCCTCCCGCCAACATTTTTTATGCAGGTAGTACCCTGTATGGGTAATCTTTGGGAACTCAGCCTTACAGCTCCAGAGCAAAGATATTTTCGAAAATATACAGCTTTCTAGATTTCAGGAAATTAGACAAAATTATGGCCTGAAATAAGACTTCCTGCTTTTTACAGTCAATCTGTCCAACAAGCTTGCTGCCTTTCTGCAGCAGACAGCTGCAGTGAACAGGCTGTGAAAACAGTCGAACTCACCAAATAAAATGGACTGTGGATAATTTGCCTGGTATTATTCCTAGAGCAACAAGCCAGATTTCGCCTCAACCGACCGTGCAATATTTCATAGAGCGTTTTAGTAGGTAAGCCAGGCAGTACTGAGACAGAAATAGAAAAATATTGAAATCAGGCCCCCACGATGCCAGGTTTAGAGGCACTTGTCTTGGACTGGGTCTTGGGAAAAACTGAGTTTAGGACATAGCAGCGTCTCCTGTGCAGGAGCAGTAAAAGCGTTTCTGCAGAGACTGAGCAGTCAGGTTGCAGGAACAGACCTGCTCCTGTTACTAGGCAGATGCCAGGAATTCAGTGGAAACAGATGAAAAACAAGTTTATAGAACGATTAACTTGGGACTCTGGCACGACACAAAGCAGAACACTGGGCAAAATGGGAGAGCTGAGAATTATTGTTGTGAAATAGTTCAGAAGTGGGTTCTGACAAACAGATATGATTGAAAAATCAAGTTCTGCTCCTTCCCCTAGCCTCAACAGGTACTTTCTCAAGCTTCACATTTACCCTTCTTGGACCCTTTAGACGAGATGTGAAGATCACAAGCTCTGAGTTTTTGTCATCTATGATCCCTTTATGCTGTAGCACCACTGTGTGAAAAACAGCTTTGTTGTGTACCCACATACCTTGAACTGCACGTCCACAGCCTGTACACACTGGGTAGGCAAATCCTTAGCAAAACATCTCTTTGCCCATGCCATTTTCTGAACCTTCACATGCACAATAACTAACCCCAGATCTCCCTCCTGCTCTTATAAAGTACCAAGCAGAAGCGAGAAACATGCACTGGTGGAAGGTCCACAGGCTGCCATACAGGAAACTGAAAATAACACCTTTGTTACTTCTTGCCAAGGCTCTAGCTTTTATTGAGAACAGCTTTCCCTATGTCAAGGGAAAAGAGCCAATAGACATGTGTGGAACAAAACCCATGATGCTAATTTTGGAATACGTTACCTGGCGGAAATACAGAAATATAAGAAGACAAGAGGAAAACAAACCACGGAGAATACTGAAAATCATAGCGGGACAGAGACGTAGCAGTAAAAACGGAAATATTTTTAGGCAAGCCCAAAACACTGATCAAGACACGATGAAACCTCCAGGTAGCTATGGAGGAAACTTCACCCAAAGGTGTCAGGCTGCTGTCCAAAAGCAGTCCCACGGCCAGAAGTGCCCGGGGCAGCTGATGGCTCCTGCTAAGGAAGGGGAGGAGGGAGCAGACCGCTGCAGGCTGCAGATGGACATCAGCAACAGGCTTTCTCTGGGCTGAAAGGACTGGTACCAAAACAAGACCAGAGTGTCTTTCCAAACTGAGTGATCTCGGAGCTGCCTGATAGGAGTGTGGGTGCTTCTGATGCCAGGCAGGACACAGCCACTGCAGCGACCATCTGATCAGAGGGAAAGCTGCTTCCTCAGTGCAGCTGAAAGCAAATCCAGCTGCTTTTGAGCCCAATCATGTGAGTGTTGCTATACTAAAAGAAGGAATCATTGCCTTACTTAAGACACCCAAAAGCCCAGTGAGAGTGTCTCTTCCACCCTCAGCCCCATAACCGAAGAAATCCATCCGATCCGTACCACAGCACTCCTCAAGGCCCCAGATGGAGGAGGAAAGTACATCGACGACAGCATGCGCTGACACCGCAGTACGAGAACGGGTGTCATGGGATGCTAACGTTGCCATGGAAATGTCCTCATACCGCGTAACATTTTGACACTGTCTGTTTTCCGAGCAGCAGCACCGATGTGGCAGCCTGCAAAGCCAGGATGAAACGGCTGTTCGAGTTTCGCCACGCTTGTTACTGCAGCCGGCAGCCAATTCAAACTGTCTGGGCATTGGAGTTTGACCAATCTGGCAGCTCCGCTTCCTAAAGTGCACGAGGAAGCTTTTAACAGAAACTGTTCCATAAATCACCCTGATTTAACACGCGCCGTTTGCCAGGCTGAGCGCTGGCCTGCACGCCCACTTTCGGCACTGCCTGCCCTGCTTTCCACACCAGCGTTTTCAATGTTCCCCCCTCGACTTCCTCGAACCGCAGAATCCCAGGGAGGGTCTGCTCCTCTGCTCCAGCTGGCTTTGCACAACCAGAGCAGCAGTCTCAGCTCCAGACTTGCAGAGCTGCGGGGTGATTTTCTGAACTGCCAAAAGCAGACATAGCCCCAAATCCCATTCACTTTCAACAAATACCAGAGACCAAAACTCACAGGCATTTTAGAAAAAGCCCAACTTCGCACATTTCTTATTTAAAACAAGCACTGACTCTTATAAAAACTATGCTCATGGTGGAATGCTTGTTTTTATCTCAAGGTACATCAGATAATGTAATCTAAGCCTTTCCTCTTTACTTACACTGAAATGAAAATCCCGTATCTGGAGAGGATGCGCTGTGGACTACATGATCCACAAAGGCAGATGTGTGGGGATCAACCCACGCAAAAATGCCTGGGTTTTTGGCAAACATACCAAATTCACCATTGAAGTGCAACAGTGGGTTGTGACAGCAATTCCTGCAACTCCCTGTGGTTTGGGGGGATCTAGGGGAAAGCAGAATACTGACAAGCTTCAAAAGTTAAGTCTGGAACACTGTCTACCCTGATTGTAAATTTAATTCAAACTGCTATAAAGATGGAAGGGCTCTGCAGAAGTGGTGCAGAGCAGTTGTTCTAATCCCACAGGCTACTGCTGAGGTCTCGTGGCAGTCGGTAGAAGGGCTTCAGCCAGAGGGACAGCAGCACAACCTGAACGTGAGCAACAGGGAAAGCTACTGGGTCTGAGTCGTCATGATACTTGCAGGAATTAATCAACTACAGCAGCTGGAAATCCAACAGGCATTAGAAAAGAAAAGCCTTCTCTTTATTTTTTTCCTGACAATCTGATTAAAACACAAATATGGATATAAAGCAGCCACCTTAAAATCTTGAGTCAAGGTTTCCTAACTTTTCACAGGAGCTGTGATGACATGCATAAAATACAAGAAAGGGAAGGTAAATAGTAAAAATAAATTTTTTAAAAAAACACCCACCCACACAATCCTCCCAGGATGCTGAGAAGTGCTAAACAAGGAGCTGGATTTACAACAGGAGAAAAATAAAATCTTAATCTTCTTAGACATCTTGGCTGCAACACAATTAACATGTTTTCCATCCATGTGGCAGGATACATTCCCTGCTAACTGTAAATATGCATACTGCTGGTGGGCAGCTGGCAAAAGTCCCACACCACTGGGAAACTGTCACCACTGGGAAACTGTCACCCCTGGGAAACTGTCAGCCTCATCCACACTGCCCAGGGAGCTGAGTGAGGGGCAGCCTGTGCCCACACTCCTGTCCCTTGGTGACACTGCTGCTTCCTCGCTAAGGTGGGTCATTCGGCAAGTCTGAGCCCACCAACAGCTGAGCTGCTGTTCCTCACACAATGGCCAGCTCCAGAGGGGGACACAACCATGTGTTCCTTGGGCAGAGAGACTGTAAGCTCCTAAATCAGATGTCACCAGTGTGGAAGCACCGTAAGAACCACTGTTATCCTCATTCCAGCTACTGAGAATGACACCCCGGCAGTCCCTTGAGCTGAGCATCACAGAATGAAGCCATGAGAAGGTGCCTGAAGAAACAGTCCACTCTGGACACACCGAAAGCAAAGGTTTTCAAGGATGCTGCACTTCACTCATGCATCCTTAGCTACAGAGCATCTCCTCCAGCTCCCAAAATCATCCACAAACAGTGCCGTATTCCTGGATACTAGGGGATAAAGCAGCTTATCAGAGACATTTACCCCACCTCCCAATCCCACAAATATCCCATAAGCACAGGTCTTAAGCTAAACAACGGATACTGAATTCAGACCAATATCCATGGGATAAAATAGCTCACCCCTCCAAATCAATACAAGGAAAATCAGTGAAGGCACACGTAAAAAGTAGTAACTTCAGAGCTTTGAAAAAATTAAATGTACAAATGCCAGAAAGGGAATGAATAGCCTGGAAGCACTCATGCAGGGAATGATCTGGAAAATAGCACGGATCATACCCTGAGTGTTAGCAAGGAGTGGGGGCACTCTCGCAAAGCAAGAGTGTGTATTTACAGGAACACTGCATACAAAGTGTGGGAAACAGATACTCCTCACTGCAAGGGGCCAGACAGCAACCAGGGCACTGTCCACACTGCTCCTCCTGCACGATCCCGAGTCCAGCAAGAAGGCCAACAGTACACTTGGAAAACTGTTCTATGCAAAAAAACCAAACCTAAAAAATCCATCCGATAAAAACAAAACCATCCATCAGGTTTCTTTGGTCCAAAAAGCAAAAGGAGGGAGAGGGATGCCAGGCAGCAATGGCTGTCATTACAGTCATTTCCTGGCTTGGAATTACCGGCACAAGGAGGAACAGTTTCATGATGTGAAGAGTTGCTCTGAAGAGAGCAGTAATCAACTGCTTCTCATGTTGCTGGGGGCAATGCAATAGCAATCTGCTATTTCCATTCGGATTTAAGCTAAATTTTAGGGTAAACTATCCTCCTGATTAGGAATAGATTAGCTCCTTAGGGAACAGATACAAGTGACCACTCTACCTCTATATTTGCAAGAATAAGGATACAGACAGTGGCTTAAGTTCCTCTTAGTTATAAAACAGTTTTGAGAAGAATGTGTCATCTACCTCTGTATATGGTGGACTCTCCAAATTGTTGAGCACTCGAACATTTTAGACTGGCTTCTGCAAGGCTATATGAGTGCTTTGTGTTTTGGACAAAGCTGATATAACACCCTGATGGCATGAAGGTGGAACATTATCCATCTCAGTGATTTAACTGTGGCTGGATCTGACTACAAGGCAGGGCTACAGAGCTTGCTGTACCCGTGTGGTGAGGCTGTACCAGGGCTTCCCAGCCTTTACAAGTGTGCTGTTTTGCAAAAGCAAAGCCAAAGACATAACCTAAATGCAGATTTCAAGGCAAGCATGGTTTGACAGAAAGCAGAGAGTGCCTAATTTGTGTGTCATCAGCAGATGACTTAAGCAATGGCACAACTGATGGATCATTGTGTTGCAGAAGCCCTATCGTGACACATGTTGCCATACAGCATAGCATTCTTCCAGAAAATAAAAGCAAACCTCAAGGGAACATCATTTGGATAGATGGGATGTTCAAAATGTGTTGAACACTTCCGCAGAGGAGTAGAAATCCTTATTCAAATATGCTAATGGTGCTTCTCAACAGATGTCTGTGGGAGAGAGGAGGAGACGGCAGGGCTGAGAGTCTTGAGTGAGTCAGGTCTCACTGCCCCACTGAAACCATCAATGACTTGCAGACCATTTCCTAAATTAAACTGTTCACATTTCTAATCTAACTGAAGGCATTCAAATATAAGCAAACAGTGTTCCAGAAAACAATTGCACAGATAAATTATTCCTCAAAACAACTACTCCAATCAAACTTAATTCTTCCCTACACAAAGCAGATCCACACATTCTGTCAAACAGAAATGCTGAAGCAAAGTAGTTACAGCGTTTCACAACTTGTCCTGATGTAAGAATCTGACAGAGCAAAGATAATTTTTTTTTGCCTCCAGAACAGAGTGCTTTTGAATTAATAAATGTTGCATTAGAATTAACTGCACATGAAATAGAAGCAGTAAGAAAATAGTGTCTCCTAGATAGAAAGCTTTCCAGGGACAGATTCTTCTACTCGGAAACCAGTTGACAGTGGCATAAGAGATATCCTTATCCCCTGGCTGGCAGGGGTCACATATAACCCACCCTCAACAACTCCTGCACACACGGCTGGAACTCAGCATCATCCTCTGAATACCTGTGACATACAGCAGGCCACCTTCAAGGGAAGGAGACAACACTGCGCTCTCCATGGCTGCAAAAGCTGAGGGAACAGCACAGAGCCACCACCATGGTCCATGCCCTCATCCACATCCCCTCTGCCCTGTAAATCCACACCCAGACGACCACCAAGGAAACTTCTACTCAGCACGTTGTGGCACAGTGCGTGAGATCCCCGGGCTAGCAGCTACTGCTCTCCCCTCCGCCTTACATCAGTGTTTATAACAACTCAGAACACGGCACAGGTGGATGCTCCAGGTTGGGGCGTGCTGGAGGGCTCTGCAGGACACCCCACGGGAGACAGGAGCGGGAAGCAGCTGGTGGCCCGGGGAGGCAGCCTGCCACGCTGAGCGCTGACCGATGCCACGTCACCCTTCCCCGCGCTCGCCCATCTGTCCCACCGTCCCCATCTGCTGGGTTCTGCCACCGACCACGAGCGCCCTGGGACTGACGCTGACATTTTGCTTCGCATTTCTACAGGCACAGCATGAACTTGGCCCAGGACCACGGCTCTCACGTGCAGCCACAACACCAAGAGCAACACAAACAAGGGCAAGGTTTCGAATCCCTTGTTCCTAGTGCTGACTCATTCTCAGGGCTCCTGCTCTGCCCCAGCCTCCCATGGCCACAAAAGACAAAACCTGTTGTCTGTAACTGCGGTCCTCTGACCACACACGCAGCAGCAGCAGGGCCTGAGAGCAGAAAGCTTCCTCCAGTGCACAGGGTAGGTGAGAGCCAGCGTGGATCGTTCAGCTCTACCCTGACCAGGTGCATCCATGGTGTAAGAATTAATCGGTGTATTTAAGATCTGGATTAAGACATAACCAAGTCTGGGATCACCAGCCTCTGCAGGTATTATCCACAGCATCTTCTTTCAGGCCACTGGTCCCTTTCATACACTTTCCTCTGAGGAAAGACTGATTTGACAGTAGCTCTTCTAGAATTGTTCTCATTTTTTATTAAAACTTAATCCATTTATGAACCAAACATGTTTACCTAGAGCTAGAATGTGCCCAGCTAGAATGTGCACAGTAAAGATACACTCCTTACTGTGCAAGAAGAGGGAAAAGCCCTGCATTTTGCTGCCTCCTGCACCAGCCAAGAGAGCTGGCACCCCTGTGATAATGCACGGCCAGGTGAGCTCTAGGGGTTATCTTTGCAGGGTTACAGGGATAAACTATCGTTTTTAAAAGATTGATTAAAAAAACAGCTAACATTCCGGATAGATTAATAATTTCCCCTGTTCCCTATATGTTTGTCACATGAACATGGTTAGCTACCTTACAAACAACTAATGAAACTGGTTAGAGACTTACAGAGCTCCAAAGGTAACTTTGGATGAAGCACAACCAAAGTAAGCACAAAAAGGACTTAACGCACTTGGGCTACATTTAAAAAAAAATGTAAAAATGGACTAGTTAAGTCTTGAATCATAATTTTCTTTTAAACCATATGTACCCCAATACAGTGCTGCAACTGAGAAATATCCATGGCAACATGAAAACACACATAGGGGCTCTCTCTATTTAATAGCTTTGTAACGCTTTAATGTTTAAAATTATAGAGAAGGTCAATGTTTAAAATTATGAAGAAGTCCAGTAAGTAAAACCCAAACAAAAAAATATTCTAAACTAACCTAAACGTCCACAGCCTATTCTTACACCCCAATAGTTGAAATGTTTTTATCAATCCATTAAATTAATATTTCACATACTTTCTCTTCAAAGCAATTGATCGTAACACAGTGCCTCTGCCAGTACTTTATAGTGTGTGAAAACAGCAGCCTGGGCTGAATTTTATCTCTAATTCAACTCTTTTCTGAATGAGCAGCTGACATGAGGAAGGCTTACTGTCAGTATCTAGGAGACATTTTGACTTTGGAAACCATTTTCTCTCTGCCAGACACTTGGTTCCAGCTGGCTGAGATGTGATTTGATTCTCCTGTCCTGCAGCCAGGGCAGGGGTCTGCCAGGACAGTCAGGACATCAGGACAGTCCCTGTGCTGATGCCCTGACCAGGGAGGGGACCCTTACAAGTCCCTCACAGCTGCTCTGTACCTTCCCCTGCTTCCTGACCAGAGCAGCCCTGCTCTTCACACTTGTGTGTGTAAGGAACCTTGTGTAGATGCTCAAGCTGGATCTGGATTTCAGGGTACCTGCACCTGCAGTGTGACCCACAGCTACAGTTCCAAACATCCAAATCTGTATCCCTGTCAGGGCATGCCTCAGATGCCTTCTGCCAGTGCAAGCAGCTGTCCTTCCCAAAAAAAACAGGATATAGGATGAAAGGAGCTGGTGCACTACAGTGTCTCACCCACTTGGGCCACAGCACAGCTGGAGCACACACCCAGACCTCAGAAGTGCTGCTGGGTCCTGCAGTTTAGCACAGGAAAGGAAACCCCATCCTTTCCAGTCATTTTTCGCATTTCCCTACCTGTCTTTCTTTAGGTGTAGCTCTTGTCCTCTGTAGTACACAGGGTCCTCGTCTGGGAGCTCTGGTCTCTCCGGAGCTGAGCACTGCTTCTGACTTGCCAGCTCCCAGCGGCTTCACCACTGTCACATCAACTGTCCCAGCTACTCAAACCACCTCCTCTCTCCTGCTCAAAGCTTGCTTGTTCTGCATGTGCAGCTCCAAGTCAGTTGCTGTTACTCTCTACAAAATCCTTACCTTCTGTTCTGCTTTAGCCAGGTTTCCAAACTTCAGGCTCCGCACAAGGAGCAAGATGGTTCTCCTCCACACCAGCAAATGCAGCCCCATCAACCTTAAGGACAACCTTCATCCTGGACTGGGGAGGGCTGTGCTAAGGCCACTGTCAGTAAAAGAAGGATTTCATACACCCCATTCCCTCAGTTTTAATTATGAGCTGCACCCAGGTGCACCACAAGCCGCCTACAAGGCAGATGCCCACAGTCATCGTGGATCCTGTTATTAACCCACATGCACTTGCTGCTTGGCATTTCAGTCCTCAGCAGTTTGGTTCCTTCTGACATGTTCCTACAGGAACATCAGCATTCCAAACGGCTGATCCCAGCCAAGACCAAGCGTATGGCAGATCCTCAGAACAGCTAGGATTTGTGTTCACAAGATTTGTGTTAGAAACAGGCATTCTAGAAATGTGCCCACAAAGAGTGCATGACTGACTTTTACCTCTTCTTACTCTACTACTCCGTAACTGAAATGTAGGATAGCCATTTGCATAAGTTAAACCAACAATTATTCTGATAATAACTGCAGTTTAAAAACGCTTAAACTTCACTGACATTGCTGGGGACCTCAGTGGAGCAAAGACAGTGGCACTTAGCCAGCAGGAAGGCCAGCAACATTACTATGCTGCGATCAAAAGAGTTATTAACCTTGAGTCCTTGAACTGCTGAGTGCAGACAGTCATTTTGGCTATTTCAAAGCCCCACTGCAACTTCCTGGCGAACAAAGCTCCGCGTTTGCTCAGAGCATCTTCTTTGTAGATGCAGCTGAGGAGTGAAAAGGGTATTAGAACACTGAAGTTCACATCTACCTCTTTGGAGAGACACATGGACATGACATATCTGAAACTCCATCACCCTCATGCTCTGGAAGCACTCAAATGTGATCCTGTCTCTTGCTCCAAGCCCTGTAGCTTTCCTGTCTCCACTGGCTGCCTGCTTCTGCACACTAAGAGATGATCTGCCCCCAGCTTACTGCCCAGAACTCAATCCAGACATACTGCAGGTATACCAGGCAAAGGAATTTGGCAAGACGAGAAGAGTCTTCTCACCTTACGTCCACAAGGTAGGCAGCAAAGAAGAACAAAAAGCCCATGGCAGAAAGGGAAATATCGTATAAGTAATATATTCTGTATTTTTCAAAAGCAGAGCCTTTTTTCCAGACTAAGAGGGTGAAATGCTGGAAGCCAGAGGTATAGTTACCACTGCCCAAATGTGGCCATGGCTCTCAGCACATCTGTAAATTTCCTTTTAGGCTCCTTTGATATGACCCGCCCATAGTAACTTAAATGAAACACCTCAAGAATTTTTCTTGTTTGTAGATTTAAGCGATCATTAGGCTGTTTTCCTCCTTCAGAGGAAAATGTCAAGTTTCCTTTAAGCTTGGCCATTTATCAGCTCTTCTTCTTTTTCGGTAGGATGACTATTCTCTTAAAGATGTGGTTCTCAGCTTCAGACAAAATGGATGATGTGTCTGTTTGAAAAAGGATTGTTTACTTTGTCAATGCCCCTGGGATCAATTTCATTTTTTTTCTGCCATCTCCTACTGAGAACATCTTGCCAAGTGCAGTATTCATCTCCCTGAATGAGCTACAGAGATCTATTTTTTTGACAGAAATCATGCTGCAACCCAAACCGGTCAGAATCTCTCACAATTTCAGAAGCGTGCATGGGTATGAATAACATAGAATCTTATCTGGCACGATTTCAGCATTTCTCTTATAATTTCTCTTTCATGACATCTATTTGCTTGAGAAAATTATACACTTGTAGTTTTAACACCAAAAATAGAAAGCGGCACACGTTCTTCCTAGCTGGTTGCTCATACGTGTCTGAACACACACTCACAGACTCGAAATACAGGAGCAACACTGCAACATCCCCGTTGCACTGAATGCACCCTGAGCAGCTTCACTAACGAGACAACTCACACAGGCAAGAGCTGCTAACAAGCTGCTGGAGAATGAGGTCTTAATTGCAGATTTATTTAATTCAGAGACAAGTACCTGTGTTGTATTAAGAGCAGCTTATTAACATTCACGCATGAACATTCACTAAGTGTGAATAAATACAATCCAGCACAAAAGCGTTTGTTTAAGTGCTGGAAGAGGAAGCATTCACCTAGACCATCACCCTGCTCAGAGCAGGAGAGGCTGGACACCAGGGAACGAAACGCTGTCCCAGGCATTGTGTTGGGTTCTCATACTTGAGCATGTCTCACTATCAATCATTCCTGAAGCAACAGCACTGAGACTTCCCAAAGCTCCCGTTATTGTCTTGTACGCTCCTCAGCATTCGAACCAAATCTGAAGTGCAAATAAATCAGCCGCAAAATTTCTGGACAAAAATTTTAAAAACTACATCTGTTGGAGGAGACAATCTTCTGCCTGCCACCCCTGCACAACGCTGATGACAAGTCTAGGTTAATCACGCAGATGATGAATTGATTCTTACGTCAACTCCTTTAAAAACAACATCGTTACAGGTGTAGCAGCTGGCGGGCTGATGTATTCCTGCTGGCATCTGCACATCTTGGGATGAGCCACTAGACAAAGGAGCATGCCGGCATTTTGAGGGATGCGACCATGACAGTCAGCGTTAAAATACGCCTTAGTTACCAACTTTCATTATTTGCCACTCACAAGATTCACTTACAGGTTCTGTCTCCGGTACAGTGTACCGGGAAAAACACCCCTCAATTAGCAGGGAGCCACCGGCAATGGACAGAGCGCTCGCCGACTGCTCTCCATCCACTCCCGCGAACGCCCTCCCTACCCATGCAGCGGCTGTGCTGCCCTCTACTCCCAGCACCTTCTCCAGCACCCACCACCCTGCCTCTCCGTTCAACCCAATGCCTTCCCTACTTTTCCTTACCAGTGCCCCTCTTTTTTAAGCTTGGTCTCATTTTGACTACCGCCGACTGTCTGAGGCCAGAGATGTCTTTCTGATCCTAGCAAAAAATCAATGCATCCATTCCGAAAGGCTTTTGTTTTGGGATTTACTTCACCGTCTTTTAAACTGAATCCCTTTATTCCCCTCTCCAAAAGCAGCACGGTGTACAGCGCTAACAACCCCCGGGAACAATTGGCCCGAGAGTTCATGGTGTGTAAATCAGAGTGGACACACCATCCGGCAGAATGGACGCCTTCTCCCTGAGCGCTGCCCTTCATTCACACAGAGAAGGATGGAGCGTGAGCCGCTCCATTTGCAAATAACCCGTGTTTCCTATCGATTAGCAGCCGGAGCGCGTTTCACCGCTGGAACACATTCCCAGTTTTAACCTCCACAGGCACACGCGTCCACAGCCACGCTTCGCGAGCCCCGCAGTCGCCGGCACTCCTCGCGCATCCCCCGGGATGAACCCCCGGCCCCCCAAACCCACGGCGGGGTCGGGGACAGCGCTGACAGGCTGCACACCCACCCTCGCCCGCCCACGGCGGACGGACATGCAGCCCCGGGAGCCACCAAGCCCCGAGTGCCCCCCGCTCCAGCCTCCCTCCCCACCCCAGCCCCCCGTACCCGCGTCCTCCTCGTCGAAGCTGTTCATGCAGGGGAAGTAGATGGCCAGGGCCTCGAAGGAGGCGGAGAGGCTGAGGCGGCTCTGCGACCGCTCCATGAAGAGCCCGGGTCCGGGGGCGCCGCCGGGGGTCTCGCCCGCGGCCGCGGGCGGCTTGGCGAGCTTGGCCGCCCCATTCTTCACTCGGAGCACGGCCCGCGGCGTCTTGGCGGCGGCGGGGCCGCGCTGAGGCGGCGGGGAGAGGAGAGGCGAGGCG
>VWPU01009345.1:0-62042 GCA_013398955.1 Callaeas wilsoni
CCTCTCCCCCTCTCCCCTCTCCCAGCTGTTCTCTAGTAGAAGATGTCCCTGCCCCTGGCAGGGGGCTTGGAACTGGGTGTTCTCTAAGGTCTCTTCCAACCCAAGCCATTCTATGATTCTGTGATTCTATGAAAAAATAACTGCCTATATTATACTATGTTATACTGACGATATTACCCTGTATTGGACTGACTATAGGTATGTATTTAGGATATTTAATCCTCTCAGATCTATAAAAAGGCAATATTGGCTTTGTGGCCCATCCAGGGAGGCGGCAGTTATGGTGGGCTTACTCATGTCCATAGCTTACAAACTCTCAGCCACACTCAACACAATTTGCACACAGTGAATATATTGAGTTTACGACACAGATGCTTAAACCAATTATCTCTTCCAATTTATCTCTTTTTCTTATTGAAAGAAAGGACTGGTCCCACATAATAATCCAGCTATCAGTCTCTTGGTGTAAACCAGGTTGCCCATAGAAATAAAAAACCTCTGACTTTTCTCAGTATCTCATTTTCTTTGGAGCATGGGTCTAAGTCGCCAAGTTATTTTGAGCATTTTGAGGAATATTACTTTTTCTTTTGCTGATCTATATCCATACCAGTATCAGCTGGGATAGGAGGAAGGATAGAAATTTAATTTTACATATTCCAGTTTTGTGCTTTGACTGCAAACTGAAATGCCCCCTCCCCTCCTGGCAGTGTACACTGAGGTGGGGTTTTGACAGCGGCCTTTAATAGAGTTTCAGGAAGCATGGATGGAAAAGACCTATGAGGTCATCTCGTCCAGTTCGTAGCCAGAGCGATAACTCAGGCTGTTCTCACCAGCAGAGGTGATGGTACTCAGTGGCAAGTCAGACATAAATTCTGAGTCAAAGATCCCTAAATTTTCAGCATGAGATTCAAGATGAAAAGTCTGGAGCAGCTTCACTTATTTTTGATAGTGGTTTTTATTATATTATTTATACAAATATGAATCAGGCAGTATAAAAGTGGCTGAGCATTTAACTATAGTTACTTATCTTTTTAAGTATAAGAAGATGGGTTTGTTTGTTTTATTTCATTTAAATTACTGGTCCTCTGTGTGGATTATGAGGGACAAAGATGGAGAAGTTTGCTTTTTCTAAGGAATTGTGGCACTTGGAGCAGTGTGACAGGGAGGAGAGGGTTCAATGCTCATATCAGCGTTGGCCAAATATTCTGAAAGAGAATTTAACACTTATATTTTTGATGTTACTAGCTTTTTGAGCTGTCTGTCGTCATGGATGTGCCCAATTCTCACACGCTGAAGCTGATGTATGAGATTGTTGAAGATTCAGGCAGGTGTTACTACATCTGATCCCACATGTTTTTCGTACCAGGTTTTTGTGTGACTGTTTCTTCTCCCCTGGTTATGAGCTCTGAAACATTTTCTGTGGGGTTATTTTGTAAAAACAAACTGTGGATAGCAGAAGATGACTTTGCAGACTTTGCAGCATGTGACCCTCTCTCAGCAACCACTGGACAGTTTTTCAAAGGCCTTCTGGACCTCCCGGCGTGCTGATCTACTCACCAAACCTCAGATCTTAGCTGTGCCACAGGAGATAGAGGGGGTTTTTTTTAATTATTATTCTTTCCCCCATATATGTGCAAGAGATGAATCACCCAACCCAGAGAAGAGAGATCCCAGATCTTTCCCAAGGGAAACAACAGAAGGAAGAAGAGGGAGATGTTCCCTCTTGCTCATCCCTTGGGAGGAGGACAGAAGATGGCACGGTGGTTGTGCCGCGCTTGGCCGGCATCCCCGTCACGGCGTCAGTGTGCCCACGCCAGGCTGTTCAGGGCTGCGTGGGTGTGCTGTGCTCTTGCTTTTCCTGGAAATTTCACATTTGTTGAAATGAGCATGCATATTTAAAAAAAGGTGTGTGTGGGAGCTGATGAATCACATCTTCTGTCAAAGACTCCAGACACCCAACTGAAGCACTGCTGAGTGTGTGGAGCTCTTTACTAATCTTTGTTCTTGTGTGGGCTTTAATTTCTCACAGAATTTTCCTTAGTGTCATACAGAGGTTCATTTTATCAACTGCTTTCCCAGCTCTTTCCCTTTCACCCACCCAGCCATGCTTCTCAATCCACCTCTCCAGAAGCACTTCCTGATGTTCATCACCTCCTCTTTATTTGACATCCCAGCTACTCATTTAGTGGTTCTTCCACAGAAATGCTACAATTAGGGCCTTATTCAAAGCTCTGCTCGGTGACACAATATTACTGATTTACAAGTGTGCGTCCCTGGAGCTTGTGAGGAGACGGGTGCCTGCTCTCCCTGGCTGCACCTGCCTCACTGGGAAGGATACAGGGAAGGAGAGAGACAGCAGGAGCCAAGCAGAGACCAGTTAAAGCTAACATCCTCCTTGTCTCTGACTCACAGACAGAGGTTGTCCAAAAACTTAGGAGGTTTTCGTTAGTTTTGCCCTGACAGCAACAGGCAGCACCATGAAGAAGGAGTAAAGTAGGTCTTTTTTTTTTCCTTGAGAATCCTGTTCAAGATTTGAGTTCATCATTTCTCTCTACGTTTTCCTGAAAGGAGTTTGGAGGGGGTGGGAGTGGGGTCTTTTCTCCCAGGTAACAAGGAAGAAGAGGAAATGGCCTCAAGTTGTTCCATGAGAGGTTTAAATTGGATATTAGGAAAAATTTCTTAGTGGAACAGGCTGACCAGGAAAGTAGTGAAACCACCATTCATAGTAGTGTTCAAAAAATGTATATTTGTGGTGCTTAGGGACTTGGTTTAGTGGTTATTAATGGTTGGAATCCAAGCTCTTAGAGGACTTTTCCAACCTCAAGGATTCTATGACTATGTCTCATGGTCATTGTCAGCCAAGAGCACCATCAAATCTTGCCAGGGAAAGGAAGTTCTCTGAAGGACCAAACACAAAATAAATGGCCTGTGACATAGTGAAAACTTATTTTAAAAGCAATACAAACCCCTTACAGCCCGGGGTGAGTGAGAGATGCGCGTCAGCATCTGCCCCTGGAGCCGCAGCAGGATGGTCACGAGCAAGGTCTGGTGGTGGAGCCCTGTAACAAGGTGAGGGCTCAGATGAGCACCAGGCAGATCTCCCTGAGGCCACAGGCCCAGCAATGAGGCCTTGTGTCCCACAACCCTGGAAAGGCTGGGATATTCACTCATCAAAAGGTACGAGTCAGTGACACGGGCAGATTAATTTGCCATATTTGTATTACTAAATTAAGGAGTGTTGGGCAATGCAGCTTTATGGATTAATTGCAGTGATAAATTGCTGGTGCATTTTTGTCTCAGGCAAGCAGGCACTCCACAAACCATGTCTGAACGTTTTTTGGGTGTTAGTTTTGGGCCAGGGGTCCCTCCCAAGGGGCAGTCAAGATGCAGGGGGATGGGGGTTCAATACTGACATGAGCTGTTGCGTGCCAGCTGGCCTCGGTGTCATGGAACATTTAATTTAATACCATGGACAAAGTCACAAAATCCAGCTTTTCAGCAGCCTAATCAGTTTGGACAGAGGGCTGCTCTGGCGTGGCCGTATTGACTCTCGTTCGGAAGATGGCTCAATTGGCCCTGTCTCAGATCTCTGCTCAGGCTCCAGTGCCGTGCAGACACAGCTTTGTACTTCCTGCTTTCCATTTCCAGAACTAAACTCAAAAGTCAATGGTAATTTTCTTCAAAGGGTTGGGATGCGGCCTTCACCTTTTGCCTTTGAATTGTTTATTAAATTCTTGATTTTTTTTCTTACAAATTGTGGACGCCACTTAAAGGCAAGACATAAATTTGGCTTGCAGTCCTGGGGACATCAAATACCAACCCTTTTGAGGAGGAGTAAGATGTTTTTCACAGCCACTTGTAAAACAGAATCTGTTTCCCAGTACATACAGACTAAGTGCTGTTTTAATAGCCTTGACTTTTGGAGCAAAAGCTCAGTGAGTGGTAATTAAAGCTGGTCATTTGTTTTTAATGAAATCATTTTCCAAGGAAAAAAAAAAAAAAAAAGTATATGCAGCTTTGCTCAAATCAAAACTTGTTGTGAAAATGTGCTGATTTCAGTGACATTTTTTATGGGAGTAGGTCCAAATGAATCATTTCAATCTTCTCCTTGCATTTTGATAATGTCAGAATGTTTCATTGCAAGAATATTGAAACATTTCATTTTAGCAATGCAGTAGGAAAGAGCTGTGGAGCACCAAGTAATCTTGTCTTCAGGATTTGTAAAGCAGAGAGTTTCAAGTAACAAAAGATGGTGGGGCCCAAACTTGTTGCTACAAAGCCTGTTCAGGCATGATTTCCCCTGTGTTACATATATGGTGTCCTTTTATATATCTGGAGAAAGCTGCAAGGGAGGAATGCAGGAGAATCACTGGAAGTCTGGAATTCACAATGAGAACTGAATTTTTATTTAAGGAGAAATAATGAATAGCTAAATTAAAAAAAAAACCAACAAAAACAACAAAACCAAAAGAAAACAAAAAAACCCCAAAAAAACCAAAAAAACCCCAACCAACCAACCAAAAAGACCAACAGCAACAAAAAAAACCCAAACCAAAACCCCAGAGAACAAGCAACTAACCAAATTTTCACTTCGGAAGGGTTTCTCTTTGTGTATCTATGCTGGGGAAGATTTTTTTCTTGGTTGGTGTCTTTTTTAGCGCTGGTTTATTTGTTTTTTTTAATAGAACCAAATAGACTCATTTATTTCAGAAGATAGGGAGCTACTCAGAAGTCACCATTGACCTCCAACTTCATGTTTTACCTGAATTCACTTTCCTGCACAATCAAGCTTTTCTGGCCTCTGTGGTGATCGTCCCAGCCCAGCTCTTCCAGGAGGCTTGACACTGTGAACCCCTGTGGGTGTTCTCTTCCACTCCGCCATCAGTGAATGTTGCCCTCCAGACTGGTGTGGTTTCAGTGGATTTTGTGTAACCAAGGTAATTTATAGATGAGCAAGAGTCTCATAAAAGACTAGGTAAAGAAAAGTAGAAACCAATAGAAATTAATGGAGGTGAGTGACCTAGGTGCAGTCCTAGAAAACTAAAGAAAACTATTTAAACTCTGTAATTTAAAAGAGGTTATTCAAGGAGTGTTTTGAATGAACTAATCAATGAACATTAAGAATCTTAAATCACAATTAAATTTCATTATTTGTCGGCATTAACTCAAACGAGCTTGTTTTCTTTTTAGCTGCCATACTTAAAATCATTTGGAATCTAATTGGAAACACTGAAGATAAATTAAATTGCAGTATTTACAATCACATAGGAGAGGTTTTAAAAAAAGTTTCAGAGGAACTCTGCTGACATTTCCTAATGCCCGTGAAGTTGATGGCTTGGGCTATGGCTACGGTTGAACATACCATGTGTTTATGTATCTCCAAATTACCTCTAAAAAGATTTATCTCCCCTGAGGAGCCTCCAGTTTGGCCTAGGCTTATTTCAGCATCTCACATGGCTTTAGTGATCCACGTTTAATTCAGTGCTTCTACAGCTGTATCCCTGGAAGTGTCTAACTGGTGAGTTTAACCCTAGTTAATTCACAATTATATGAATCACACAGACCTGTGACTGAAGAGCAAAAGTGGCCTTGGTCTTGTCCTGGAAGGAATATCAGGCAAGAAAGAATTTTTTTTCTTGCTGGTTTGTCAAGCCACCTCTTCTTCTTAGTCTTTTTTATAAAAGTTGGCAAAAGCAAAGATGAGAAAGTACTGAGCAGAAAGACATCATGAAGTTGGAAAGGTGGAAGTAGGGTTTGTGGCTGGCTGCAATCAGAAAGTTTTACAGTTTCCACTTGCCCGGTTTCCCTGCTGGAGCAACACACCTGGTTTTGGGTAAGGGAGGATTTAAATATGAGTTTCTGTCATAGCTGATTGGTTTACCAGCTTGATGGGATAGTCTTTTCTGAATTGCCAGTTTATGAATATATAATCCTTTAAGGCACATGTAATAGGGAATTAATTACTTTTGCTCTTTGGGAGGACATATTTAGCATTTCTTTAGAGTTTAACACTTTCTTCCCTTCTTTGATTTTCTTTTCTGTCTATTTAATTTCAACAGTTTTTAATATGAGTGAAAATTCTATTTAAAATAGATCAAAATACCCTCATCTCTCTCTTTTTTAAAAATCTAAATATGGATAACTCTCAGAAAATTTCAGGTCTTAGTATCACTAATGTCATTGTCCATCTTTGAGAGTCTACAGAACAGGGAATTTTATGCTCCTAAGTTTATTATGGAAGCTATTACTTACTTATTAAACGCATCATGAATTCCGCTATGAATAACAGTATGCTAATGTTCAAATAACTGCTTATATTAGTAACTAATGATCACCTCTAATAGTCCTGCTATATTTGTGTGCAAACCACCTTCCTATTTATATACCAGCTACATTATGTGTCTGTTATTCGAAGCTTGCGTTTAAGTACAACACACTTCCAAATAAGCAAATATATTTATGTACCCAAGTGCGAGAAGACACGAGCTCATTTCACTAAGCTGGGCGGATGGTGCTTCACGTGGAACTGAGCTCTATCATCTGGTAGGAGCTCATGGACTGGGAAAGACTGCGTGCTATCATGGCTGTACTGCTTTTTTATCCGGCCTGGTTTGCATCAGGCCGTTTCAAGAGTGTCAGCGGGATTAGTTTGCATTTCATTTTCTACAAAAAAGAGGAAAGCTGCAATGTGGATTTGTGGTAGCGAGGTGTCTGGTGGCCCCCTCTGCCATCAGCACTGTCTCACAGTGAGGAGACCAGGATTCACGTCTCATGGGAACCATTCATACCAGGGCACTGCTTTTGCTGCTGGTCCCCACTGTGGACATGCAGCTGATTAATGAATAATGAGCAGATGATGACGAGGAGTCAGAGAGGCACCATACTACTGCAGGAGTGCTGTGGAGGAGCAAGGCTCAAGGAGTAATGGAGAAGGACAATTATCTATGTTTCCCTTAAAGTTACATTAAAGCTTTTGAATGTCTTGAATCCCTTTAAAAAACATTGATAGAGCTTTTCAAGAAATTTTACAATTGTTGTCCTTCTGAATATCATGAGGAGAGATACAGATGAGAGAAGAAAGCTCACTCAGTTCCTGTGGTCTCAGAAACCAAATTCTATACATTATCTGTCTACAAGATCATAGGAAAAATAATTTACTAACATTCTTTAATAAAGATGTGATTTTTTTTTTTTTTCTCTCTCTGTGCATAAACAGGAATTGTGTTTGAATTTATGTTAAATCTCCTTATTCTAGATTTGGCTGGGATAGAGTTAATTTTCTCACTGGTGTAGTGCTCAGTTTTGGATCTTGTCTGAGAATAATGTTGCTAACACACTGATGTTTTAGCTGCTGCTCAGCAGTTCTCACTCCAGTCAAGGACTTTTCAGTTTCCAATGCTCTGCTGATGAACAAGTACACATGAAGCCGAGGGTCAGCATGGCCACGAGAGCTGGGCAAAGGGATATTCCATTTCACACAGCTCATGCCTAGTGTATAAACAGGGGGAGGTTGGCCAGGAGGGGCTGATCACTGCTTGGGGCTGATCTGGGCATCGGCCAGCGAGTGGTGAGGAATTTTCTCGTGCATCACTTGTTTCTTTTGAGTTTTGTTCCTCTCTCACTCTCTCTCCACTTTTCTTCTTTATTATTATTATTTTTTTATTGTTATTATTATTATTATTATTACTATTATATTTTATTTATGTCAAGCATTAGACTGTTCTTATCTCAATCCATGAGTTTTACCTTTTTCTGATTCTCCTTCACATCCCACTGGGGACATTGGGAAGTAAGCATCTATGTGGCGCTTAGCTAACAGCTGGGGTTAAACAACAACCCCAACAACTCATTAAATTGAGCATTTAATAAAATAATAATGATTCCTTTAAACCTAGTACTACATACTTATAATTCCTTAAGCATCACATATGTATAAATATATATGTATACCTCTTCAGATTTAGGAAAGGGCCACGTAACTTTGTCCCAGACTACAAATAAATCATTGTAATTGTGTTAAGATGCATTGTCACATCACGACAGAGGGTTAGGCCTCCTAACAAAGCTGCTGCTTTTTGACTTTACCATTTTGAATCATTCAGTTTTGACTTTCAGGTTACACTAAAATACATCTTTGATATGCTAGACAGAATGAGCTGCTTAAATCTCTCACTACAAGGCATTTCTCTAAACTCTCTAATATTTTTTGCTGGCTCTTCACTGCATCCTTGACAATTTTTCAGTATCTTTTCAAATGTGTTCTGATATCAATCTCACCAGTGCTATAAACAGAGGTAAAAATCATCTCCCTGTCGTGCTGATTTTGCATGCTGCCAAATTCCCTGCACCCACCTGTTGTTTCCTATTTTTGTTACCAGTATTAAAGAATGGCTTCATGGATACCTCAATAAACCTGAAGGACAGTGATTTGCCATCCAGACATGAGAAAGAGTGCAAAGCCAGAATTCACACCTGGGTTTTCCATTAGACCCAGAGAAACTATAGCACAAAGTGATCAGTTTCAAAAGTACAGAGCTTTGGGCCCAATTCCAGCACCACTGGAAGTGCTCCAGGATCTTCCTGCACCCTCCACTGCCACTTCAGAGAGGTACTGCTCTTCTACAGGTCTTGTGTGGATGGTTCCATATGGATTTCCCAGTGCTTCTCAAATGTTATTACCTTTCTTTAGTAACTGCACTTAAACTTTGGGCTCCCTTTTCACTCAGGGAACAGACAGAATCATATCCAAGGCTGGTTTACCCGCCCCTGCTATTATTTACTTTCTGCCTGCCATCTGGTAGCCTCACCTGCTACTTCTCAATTCTAGCCCTAGAAAGAAAAATTAAATCTTTCTCTGCTTACCTTTGCCAGGTCATCATCCCTGGTTTTAAGACCGGTAGGATATATCCTTTCTTTTTTCTTTTTCCTCAGGCTGAGCCCCAGTCTTCTTTGCTGTTCTTTAATATGAAGAGTTTCATAAATTTGATCATCCTTGTCATCCTTGGGCATTCCTTGCCATCAAACTAGTAATCCCTCTGAAATCTAAACACAACGGTTAATTTCAGAGACCTCTCAGGTAAAAAAAAAAAAAAAAAAAATCAGCAGTGCTATCACTTTTCAAGCAGAAGACTCTTCTTACTCCCTTGAAATGCACCCGAGTCCTTCTCTTGGCTTCAATCTATGAGCTCAGTACACAGAGGCATACAGTTGGGTCCTGAAGTGAAAAGCTGCACTCGAAAAGTGTAAAGAAAGCAGAAATTTGAGAATTTCCCATTATGGGTTTAATCCGGATCCTTAGACATTAATGATAGCGTTTCTTTATACATCAGAGTTTGTTGGACGAGGCCCAGACTGTCTGTAAAAATGCTGAGCATATCTTTTATTGAACATTTTCTTATTTAATGTGCCATTTTCTGATGCATATTTGATAAACAAATTTGTTACCAGAAGCGTTCTTGTTACCAGTGACATTTAAACACAAATGCAGATTTATATATGAGTAATTGTGTTTCAAGTGTAACTGTGTGCCTAAGTCAGCATCTTGCAAATGTTACAAAAATGTACAAGCCCAAGCAGAAAAAACTACTTGCCCATCTTCTGCTACATTTGATGTAATGAAAGGTAATTACCTTCTATTCACACATTAAAAGAAAGCACTCATCTTGGATAAGGCCATGATTGAAAGTCTGTTGAACTTAATGGAAGTCTTTCAGTTGTTTTTGGTGAAAGGTGTCTCAGGCTTTCAGGGGGAAAGGAAGATTTTGCAGCACTTCTAAGAGATCTTTTGGGATTAGAAACGAGGCATTGTCACCACAGTGTTCAGGTGCTGTAGAAATGTCTCCTCTTCTGAAGGTCTTGCCTTTGGCACTCATCTTCTTGTTGCACTAAGGTAAAGAAAATGCTGTTGACTCAAATCTACCAGAGGTGAAAATCCAATCTCACATATGTCCTTGCCATATAAGAACATTTAGAAAAGAAATACATGTCCTTAAAATTATATCAATTCACCTTACATGACTAAGAAAGAGACCATTTCTAAAGGATATTGATTAAAATGGAAATACATTCAAATAAATGGATTCTTAGCTTGAAATAACCTTTGCAGTAAGTGAATGGTCTATTTTGAAAGTATGATGGGTGTTCTGAGGGGCACTACTGTATCTTAATTTTATTTCAATGCTACAGAGAGTTTTCTCTGTTTATGAAAATGCTATGCAAAGTGAGATCTATGGATTTCAGAATGAGGAGGAGCAGGAAATTTTGTCTTAAAAAGACATTTGCCTTTCTATTTCTTATTTTTCTTTAGTATCATGAAAGACCAGAGCCAGAGACTCAAGCAAAGATGAGTTTTCTGAGGCTCCATATCAAACATAAAATAAAAACCATTCCCTTTCCGTGAAGGCTCCAATTTTAAACGAGTTAGACAAAGAATGGGACCAAGGAAGCAGTAAAATTTCTTTTGTAGTGAGGGATGCCTAGAGATCTTTATCTGAAAAAATTCTGAAAAGGAATTAAAAATCTTTATTGGGCAAATCTCAGCTCTACTCAATGGACTGATTTTACAGTAAATGACTTGATAACCAGAGGAAAACCTAAAGAAGGGGTGACTAAAGATTTGGGTCTTCTGTGACTTGGGAAAAACACTTTGAAAGGCTGATCTCTGCACCACAGTCCCGTGGTCATCTCTGTCCATTTCTTTTACATCCCAGAGCTGGGCTTTGCTGTTGAGACTGAGCTGCTGTGTGGGTGCAATGCAAAGATCACAGGTCAGATAGGGCAAGGCCTGAGGCTGTTGCTTGGCAGTGGTGTCTCTTGGGTGGTGAGTCTCACGTGTCTTCTTCCAAGGTTCTGTGGCACTTCACTGAGAAAAACAGAGGTGCTTGCAGGTTCTTGAATACTGAGCTGTTGGAAAGATACTCTTGCATCAGTGTCAGAGACAGGGACCTAGATGCTACAGAAACTATCTGGTAATTTGTTCATCCTTTTCCTGGATCATGCCTCACTTTGCTGCAAAAGTCTATACCAGGGCTAGGAACTTAACTCACACTTACCAACAGCTCTTTGTTGAAAATAAAACTTACAGATGAGTGAAGTAGAACTTGAAAGCAGTTGTGAAAAAAACATATAAATCCTCTGCTTCCTCCTCCATTTCAGAAAATGTGTGTATTTAAAAGAGGCTAAGAAGCTAAATGTGAGTATTTTGCAACCCCAAAAATGCCAAAATTGTTATGAACTTAAGAGATAGTCCAGGACGTGTGGAATCTAAACCACTTTCTGATAAATTCCAGGTGCATAGGATGTGTGAAGGCATTAAGCATTTCTGCTTCTGATTAAACCAGGGGAATCCCCAGAGGCTTTACAGACTATCTGGTAAAATACAGATACTGCAATGGTAGAGAACACAACTGGGTTTTTTGCCACAACATTGCAAACTACAGAATTTATAAAAATTGAGGGTTTCACCAGTGATCTTGCCAGGAAAAGAGTTTCCTGATGACTGTACTAGAGGCTGCACTGAAACTCTGTTTCTAAAGGCCTCATTACTCCTGGTCAGTCCTGTTGTGCTGCTGCTCTGGGAAACTTTGCAAGCAAAGACACACAGTACTATACTTTCAACCAGTCATGTCGTCTTTTTGTTAATGTGCATGGCACAGGGTTTGGAATGGGATGATTTGAAGGTCCCTTCCATCCCAAACCATTCTTTGATTTATGATTCTGTGTCAGGGCTGTCTTCAGGTGTGTAGCTCTAATTGGTCCCTTTGCAGGTCAACCCCTCTTACATCTCTGTGGTGGCCGTTGTGGGGCAGAAGGTTAGACCCTCTCAGACAGGAAGGGACAATGTCCAGTAAAACATGGAGATTCTTCTTGGCCCTCCTTTTGTTGCTGACGTATTTATAGAATAATTTTTGTTGTCTTTCACAGCAGTAGACAGATTAAATTCTAGCTGGGCTTTGGCTCTTCTAATTTTCTCCCTACACAACATCACAATATCCTTGTCATCCTCCTGAGCTGCCTGTCCCTTCTTACCTAAACTGGTCCTAAACTCTCCTGGTATTTTTTCCTGAGCTCCAGCCAAAGCTCTGTTCAGTCTCCTTCCCTGACTATCTTTCGGCACATTGGGGTGACCTCCTCCTCTGCCTTTAGGATTTTCTTCTTGAAGATTATCCAGCCTTCCTGGACACCTTTGCCCATCAGGACTGCAGTCCAAAGAACTCTCTCAACCATGTTCCTTAACCTGCAAAACTCAGTCCTCCAGAAGTCCAAGGGGCACTTCTGCTGACCTCTCTCCTTACTTCTCTGAGAATGGAAAACTCTTTCATTTCATGGTCGCTGAGCCCAGGACAGCCTTCACACAACACATCTCCCACCAGCCCTTCCCTCTTCACCATCGGCAGCTCCAGTGAGGGTCCTCCCCTGGTTGTCAGTCAGGATGCCAGGAAGGTCTCCTCCACACACTCCAGGCACTTCCTAGATTATTCCTCTCTGCTCTGCTGTGATGTGATGTAGTGATTGTGAGACTCCTCCCAGCTGCTTTTGGAATATTTCATCTGTCTTCATCCTGGCTGGGTGGTCAATAACAAGTTCCCACCAGGACATCTGCTTTGTTGGACCTCCCCCCGATTCTTACCCACAAACAATCACCATCATTAGGCTCTAGACAAGCAAAACACTCCATAATATACAGGCCTATTCCACCACCTTTTCTTCACATCTAATGTAAAGGTCTTCCAATGAACCCTTATCACATCATACAAACAAGCATCCTTTTTCTATTTTGAGAGAGGCATACCCTGTGTGTCGCCAGCAGGCCTGGTTCTGTTAACTGACCCCAAATTCAGCTGATGACACCAGGCTTGGAGCCAGGTATTGATCTTGAGAATACCACTCGTGCTCTTGATCCCTTAACTTGTCATCCCAAGGCCTCTCAGGTCTCTCCTGATTGCCATCAGTCTTCTTGTTGTATCTTCATTGCTGCCCACTTGGAATATCTATAGTAAATAATGGCCTGAGAGCCCTACCAAAGCAAGGCTTTCTCCTTACGTCATTGACCAGGCCCAAGGGAGGCAACATCTCCCTAAGGAATGGGCTTGGTCTGCACACTGGTCCTTCTGTTCCCTTCAGAAGGGATCTCCTATGACAGTGACCCAGTTTGTTTCTTTGTGGGGGAGTTTTGGTGCCGGACATGGGCCTGTTTTACCTCAGGGACACCTCCATGCTGGGTGAACCATCATCCTTTTTGTTTTTTCATTCCACTGGCGGCACCTCACACCCTCTGGGCCAGGGGACCTGGGGAGGGAGGATGATCTCTGATGAGATATTCCTGCTGCCACTGGAGCTTGGCAACTGCTAAGGCATACATGTATACACATATAAACATATATATCAGAAATGTATATATCAGGAATATATCCTCACATTTCTAATTGTGTGCTTCAAAATCTTGCTAACATTTTGTCTAGGGCAGGAAAGATGGGTGCTGCAGTTTTAGCAGATGAGTTCCCTGGAAACAAAAATATTAAAATAATGTTTCATAAGAGACAAGAAGATTCTGAGAAGCACCCTTGCTAAATTTATGAAATCTTCCATAAGAATCCCATATGAATAAAGTGGCTTGTGGGCAGGCAGATATTAATCATCACACAAGCTTTTGAAATAAATGCATTTTTGATTGAAGGTGCTCAAAGTTTTTCACTGCAGTTCTTTGCAGAAGGCAAGGGAAAAGAATGTAAAAAGGAAAGATGCGGAAAGATTAGGGAAGGGAAGAGAAGGGAAGGGAAGGGAAGAGGGGAAAAGGGGGGGAAGGGGGAAAAGGAGGAAAAAGGAGGAAAAGAGGAGAAAAGGGGGGAAAAGGAAAAGGAAAAGAAAAAGAAAAAGGAAAAGGAAAATAAAAAGGAAAGGAAAAGGAAAGAAAAGGAAAGAAAAGGAAAGGAAAAAATGGTGCTTGGACAAATCTCGTGGGGATATACATGTGGGATTTTTGCCTTTTAAAAACACAATTTTTACAAGATATGTACTTTAAGATTTTTACTCATAATTCAACTCCTCCAGCTCTGTGCTTTTCTCTGAATTGCCTCTAGTTCTCCAAAGTCTTTTTGACAGTCCTTGCCTAAGAGCAAGGAGTCTCAGCTGTGGCTGTCCTCCTGACTTGTATATATACCTAAAGAAGACACAAATATGTACTTCTTCCTGACAATATTTTTGTGTAACAATTGCTGTCTTAGTCATGGCAAAAGTTTTGAGTTAGGAGGTCTCAGAACTAGCATCATAAGCTTTTACAACTTTTACCAAACTGTGGCTCAGTACCACAATGTTCAGCATTGCAGCATTTTAAAAAGGTGCTGAGTGAAGTCCACAGCACTGCAGCAGAAAAGAGGCATCGTGATTGCACAATAGCTTAGGAGTTAACATATTCTTTCCTCTTGGAAGCAGTTTCCAGGTGCCTCAAGCAGGAAAGTGCTCTGTAGGACTAACCTTAGTTTGGTCTTTCCAAGTCTGGATGGAAGAAGGAATATTTTGGAGAATAGGACAGAGGAAGGATGAAAGGAAAATGCCCAAGCTGGCTGATGGTTATTTGCTTTCTGGTATGGCAATTTGATGCAATTTGTACAAAAAGTGAAGGAAGTGAATTATAAAGTTTCCTTCTGGAACATTTGTCTGTAGTAGGTGAGGTTCTTTTTTCAGAGTTCTGTGTTCAAGCCCATCAGGTAAAGAAATGAATGTTGTCCGTCTCTTCTCTAGTGAACATTGTAGTCATCACTCTGGGAGTACACATGCAGTGGTGTTTTGTTCATGCTCCTGTCAGTCATGCCTCTTCCTCCAGCTCTGTTCTCATGGGCACAATGGAAACTGAAGTGTATAAAATTATACAGAGAAAGAATATTAGAGAATATGGGTCTTTTGAGAGCAGCTTGTTTGATTGAGGGGCCAAGGGCTGTACCCTTAGAGGTCTGGTTACCTGCCAGTGCCTCAAATGTCATGAAAGAAGTCACAGGGATCAAAAATCACAGGCTTCAGCTGCTAAAGATGTCCCTTAAATCACAAATTGTGTGGCTCAGAGATGTAAGATATTAATATATTCTGTGTCTTGGGAAAGGGATAGAATCAGAATCGTTAAGGATGGAAAAGACCTCCAAGATCATCAAGTCCAGCCTTTGGCCAAATACCACCATGCCCATGAAACCACACCATGAACTGCCATATCTACTTGTTTTTTGAATACTTCCAAGGATGGTAGCTCCACTCGTTCCCTGGAGATAGATAAGGTGAACTGAGCTTGTGGCTAGATTTCTACATACGCCATTGTTTTCATAGCCACATCACATTGCAAACAATGTTTATTTTCACATCCATTATTCCCTCTAGACTTATTTCAATGTTACGGCTTGCTTTCAGCTTTTCCTTCCAGCTGCCTTTGTGTTTCAAATTGTCTTTCTAAAGATTGATCTAATTTTGTTATTTTCTTCTCTTATTTCTAATTTCTCTAAATCTGCCAATATTATTGCTCTGCCCTGACGTGGCTCACTAGTCCTCCCAATTGAACATCATCTGTAAGCTTCATTAGCGGGCTGTTTGCTATCTTGAGCAAAGGGATGCTTATTTTCTTATTTTCTTTTTTACCAAGTGCTAGTGCTCTCTATTCCCCCATCATTCCTCGTTGAGCCACAACCCATCATTTGTGTCTGCAGAAGCTGGAACCAAAGAGCAAACTGCCTTCCTGCCACTCCTGTAGCAGGACATCTGTACCTTGTCACAGCCCTTGATGTTACCGTGTGTCAAGGGAAAGTAATGCAAGTCAAGAGTGAAACTTGTCAAGTTTGGACATGTAACTTGGGGCTGTACCAGGATTAATTATGCCTTCTGCTGCTTTTACACACTCATGTCATCAATAAATTCTAATAAACAGGAGTAGAATGTCCTTATTCATGTCATTCCAGAGGAATTAGAACACAGTAGTGTTATTTAGCAATGCAGATGTTTTATTATTGTGTTGTTTATGTGAAAGTGGATATGACATGAAGAGGTATATCAAATGAGCAATAGAGAGAAGCGAGCTGTGCTCCCTTTTTGATTATGCATATTTATTCATACTGCAGAAGTTACTGCACGTAGCAGACTCTTCTAAAATGGATTGCTCAGTTTGGAAACTTAGCCTCCTCTCTTCCCACAATCCCCCCCCACCTCCCTTTCTTTTTTTTTTTTTTTTTTAATAAAGTTTAGTTATGTCAATACTACCTTTGTACAGTATTTATGAGTTCCTTCTTTAAATTGCACCTTAATTGGTTTAGTCACCACAATTGCAAAACAGGAACCTAATCACCAGAAGCCAAGTAAGCAGAAAAAAAATAATGATTTGGAGCTGTCTGTCTACTGCTGCCGAACAGACACACTGGGCACGGTTTAAAGCTATAATTGCATTGTGGCACTGGCTTGCTGTTCCCAGCACATGCATAATGTAGCTCCCAGTTGTAGACTGCCACATATCCTGCTGTATTTACCCTCAGATGCCAGTGGAGCACATGCCACCCACAACTGCTGCTTCCCAACAGTGTAAAACTGTCACACTTTCAATTAGATGCCCCAAAGCACTTTATTGCCCACTGGAGGGTATAGTCATATCTTGATGGAGGAAGATTATGGGCTAAATGCATCCAGAGTAGTTCTCTGCAGGCTGCAGCAGAACTACTTTGGGAATGAATTTGGAAGAATTACACCATTCATTCTAGTGGTCATAAAACAGGGCTATGCACTGCTTCTTTTTGAGGGCACGAATCCTTGACCACAAATGTTTGGGCCAGTATATGGCCTTATTACTTCCCCGAAGGCTTCCACAGCTAGAGAAGACAAAAAACACAGCTGGAGACCTTGCTGCCCTGCCTGTACCTCTCTGCAGCTGTGTGTTGCTGTGCAAATAGTCACTGCAGAGACAAACTGTGCCTCTGCAGACCCTGAGCAAACCTGCCCCCGACTTCATCTTCCTTCACCTCTCGGGTTTGTCTTTGTGTACCTGCTGTCTGTCGGCAAAGGAAGTTCATTCAAACCTTTCATGGCCATCATTTCTGATAAGAAAAATGATTGTATTTGAGGGAACTAAAGAGGTACTGGACTCCAGTAACCCCTCCTAAGGCAGTGTTGTGCACTGTTCAGCCATCTCACACAATCTTGTCTAGAGAAGGCTGTGAGCATGAGTGGGGACAGGCAGCTGTTAACATGTGAGCAGCCACTCTGGCAGATGAGTAGAATTTTGTTAAGCCAATGCAATGTGATTATGCGTCTAAGTCTAAAACTTCAATGAAGAAAGTAAATAGTCTATACCTCAATGTTGAAATTTTTGGCAGCATCTGGCCGAAGAGGGAGAAGATATTTTGGAGAAAGGAAAGGGGAAGGATGTGTAAATTCTAATCATCTAGAAATGTTAGTCATGCTAAAATGAAACCTGCTGGGCCAGGTTTAACAGAACCCATAAACACATGTATGATTCAGGAACAGGCAGTTTATTCACCTGTACAGTGGATATTTAAGATTTGCATGAATTGAAATATTTCAGGTTCCTCAAAGGGAATTTGCATTGAATTCTCCACTAGTGTCAGGCATGGCTCAGCTCCCAGTTTGGATACCTAAATGAACCTATGCCCATCTGTGTCTACATATAACAGTTTGCATTTGAGCTCCATGTCTGAGCTCCCACTGGATTCAGTGGGGATTTGAGCAGTGAAAACAGGAGGTGCTCATCTGATCCAGTAGGAAATGTCTACTTCACAAAGAACTGAATCACTTTTAGTGTGCCTCTTCATACTAGATCTCAGAGAAAACACTCAAAGGTATTCATAGATATGTACATTTTGTTTTCTGAATCTGTAGCTACCAAAGACTTTTTTGAAAGTTTTAGCTTTACCTTTTCCTTTTTAAAAAAATTTTATTTTAACCAGAGATGGCACTTATTCATATAGTTTCTCTGTGGTGCTACAAGATTGCTTCAGTAATTAACCTGTCCAGCTGAGCTATGTTTTACAGGGTTTATATTGCTGATGTACTTAGGAACTTTGCTAAGCCAGAGTTCAAAATACATGTTTAAGTTGTTTACAAGATCAGGGCCTTGCTTAAATAAATGTGTGTGTTAATTTTAGCCTAATTGGCTTAATATTAACACCACATGACTATTAAGAATCGATTTAGTTTTAACACAGAGCATCACGTACATATCTAATTTAGAAAGCCCAAAGAAATTGAATGCAAACAAGTCTGAGAGTGTAGCAGTGAAGTTACAAATTTAAGCACACGAGAGCCAGGGTACAGAAACAGTGTGGATCTTCCAGCGTAGCCATAATAATTCAAGCATATTGTATCTATATAGTATTTTTATTACCAGTCAGACTATTAAATGCATACTTAAATCTATGCACGATATGCAATGTGGGCAAGTCTATTGTTCCTCTGAAAACTATAGCTTTTTCATTTCCTAATTGCAGTTTCATGGCACTGCCAAGGTTTTGTGTTTAATTTATATAGGGATTTCTATGGTCCTTAGAGCTGTTAATAGAATGGATTCACAAAGACCCCTACTATAAGGAAGGCAAGGCTGGTAAGAATGCTATTCATCATACCACCTTTCATCAGCAGGATTAAAAGAGTTTTTATCTACATTTTGCAAAAGGGAATGGAGTCACAAAGTGATGACCTCATTTACCTACTGCTGAGCAGCAGGCCAGTGGAAGCACTAATAATAAAATCAAGGCCACCCAGGTCCTAAGCCAATGCCTTCAGTGAGGCGCAGGATAGGTTATGAATCAGATATCTATATATACTGGTATCTGACTCTGGAAGGACAATATAAATGTACAGGGCCAAAATCAAGGCAGGTCTGCTTCTAGGACCTGCTGGTTTCAGCAAATATAGATGTAACCTCTCAGTCAGACCGGTTCCTTGGGTGCAGACCCAGTGTTTATACAGTGCATCAAAAGTGTCAAACATATGCCTGCATGGATTTTCACATAATTAATAATTGACAGAATTTCATCTTTCTTTTGAGGCTCCCCTTTGCTTCGTTGGAAAACAACAAGCAAGCAAGCAAACAAAATCCTTTCAGAGCATGACATAAATGAAACTTTTACATTGCTGTAATCTCAGGTTTCAGGCTGTCTGAATGTCAAAAAATTAGATCTCTGAGCATTATAGTTTCATGACTTGGCACCCATTAGCAAAACATCTAAAGACATATCTTACCTGACTTGTGCAGTAACAGCAAGGACTTTCTGAAAAACCAGGAAGCTGAGCATGAGTCTAGTAAGTCCCAAAAAAGAACAGCAATTATAAAATATCTATCTGACCACTACAAAGAACTTGCTCAGGGCTTCTCACAAATACATGGAAAAAGGATTTGTTATCCCAAAGCTGAGGGCCAGGGCCAATCCACAAGTTACCCAGAGAGCTCTGAGGCACCTTCAAACATTGCATAGAAAATATTGCACAATGCCAGAAGTCCCACGAGCCAAATATCCCACCTGCTTTGCACCGTAAGACATGACAATCTTATTTCTCTCTTCTTACCAGTTAAAAAGTCCTGGTTGACCATCCTGAGTGTCTTGAGTGGGGCCTTCAATGGTCCATCACTTAGAAATCAGAGATCTAGGGTTAGTGGCATTGATGATGTTATCCACCTTTCTTTTAAGTTTGTGAATCTGGATGTTTCATTTGTTACTTCTGTTTGTTGTCCCAGTCTTTCATAGTGGACCTCATTAAACAGATACCTGCACATGCTCCATTCCATGTGTTCATGCCACGTGTACCCTGATTTGAGGTTAGCGCATGTCAGACAAGGGCTAGTGTGCTAAATGGCTTCAGGGCTGAGGCTTGATGCTGTACTAACACTGTCATGGGCTTTCCAGACTGGTGTTCAGTTGCACTGTTTAGATTAAACACCACGAAATTGCATTTACCTCTTCCAGATGCAGAGAGAAAACTGTGTGTCTCCCTGGGGGGATCTGCGCCACCGGGAAAAGGAGTTATCCTGCTCCTCCAGCTTTCTGCTGTGCCTCACAAGTGTGAGCAGAGGGATGGACTAAGAGCTCATCAGAGGAGCTCCATCTGGCCGATGTACAGGCATGGGCTCGGACTCAAGGGGAGATCAGAGCATCTCCAAAGCCAAACAGTCTATCTATTATCTTGCCCAGCTTCCTGAGCATGTGACTTGGTGCCGCTCCAGCGCGGAGCAGCTGAGCGCCGCAGAACACCCCGGGCAGCCGCTCTTCAGCAGAGCTGCGGTGCCAGTGGGCAGCGCAATGCTCAGAGTAGATTAGCTCAGCTGGCAGGGGTGCCAGCTCCTGGGCTTGCAGCAACCCAAAAATCGGCCTGTTTGATTGATGTCTCCTAGACTTCGCTGTTTGAGTGATCGGCATCTAGTGCGGGATGATCTTATGAGCTTCCTCTGAAAGTTCCTTCTCCCTTCCTTAGAGGCCAGAAGGGCCTTCTGAAAACTCATTCCACCCTGTAGAAAAGGAATGTGAACCACTTTATGGAAAGGATTCTCTCTACCTTGCTTATAGGCAGATCTAATGTAGCAGTGACCTATTCCACAGTGGCTAGCAAAGTGAGATGAATTCCACCTTAATCAGGAATCAAATTTTACAGCTGGGGTAGTCCATGGCAGCCATCAAATCTGTGTGCTTTTTCTAATCACAATGAGGACCACATTGTTTTATTTCCCATAAGCCAGTGGTTAACACTTTGATATGCATTTCCTTCTGCTTAATAGCCTAAAAAGAGTAGAAAACTATCACAGCTGCCCTTGCACCATGCCTCTATTTTGGTCAGATTTTCAGACATTTCCTAGCAAACAGGTTACAACTTTAAGATATGAATGTAGTCCATAAGTTCAGGGTCGAAAATGGGGAGAAAGAAAAAAATAGTAGGTTGTCAGCTGTCTTTAAAAAGGTGCATGCATCAGGAGAGAAAATAAAGACACTATTGCTGTGCATAGGAGACTTCAGAAGCATTCAGATAATACTTACATCTGCTTTAATGATTCCATTTAAGCTGTCATTTTCAGCATTTACCTTGCAGCATTCAAAAGCAACTACACTTACATGTTCTCAACAGAGTCAGTGGCAGTCTCAGATAGAAGGGGAGAAAAAAAGTAGAAAAAAGAGGAAAATGAAAAGTGCCATACAGTGTGTTTCAAAGAACAAATTCCTTGCAGGAAATTAGCAGTAATTTTGGGGCCACCACTGTTGAAGAGAAATAAGTTTCAAGAGAAAAGTGAGCAGTAACAAAAGGCAGAAGTAAAGACAGGCTCATTACAAGGCTTAAAGAGGAACAGAGAAATATTTTGAAGCAGGAGCTCTGAATCAGTGTTCTCTTCTCTGTAAGACCCTGCACAAATCATGTCACCACCTTTGCCTCGCGTGGTTTGTACCACCAGGACTGGTGAAGCTGTGCTCACACCAGCACTTCAGAGCTTGGGTTTGCCTCCATAGGTGGAGTTTTGTGGGTGAAGCTCTGGGCTGGGGTCTGGTTTGGGTTCATTTTTGACACAGCTTTTCTCTGTGGCCTTGGGCAAGCTGCTTAAACTGCTCACTTGCTTTGACAGAGGTGCTCTTGACAAGTGCTGCGCTGTGATTTAAGGCCTTCCACCCTCATCTCAGCTACAGATTGTCTCTCCCTGATGCCCAGAACCACAAGAGGATGTGCAACCTCACTTCAGCCTCTCTAGCTCACATCCCAGCATCTCAGATTAATCCCTCTCAAGGCTGGTTTGCACTGCAGTGCCAGGGTTCAGACATGCAACCTCCACTGCAAGAGGAATAACGTCTGCAGTAAAGGCTAGTTGGGAGCCAAAGGCTGCATGAGTTGGATAATGCTGTTTTAGAATCATTGGTCTGTTAAGGTTGGAAAAGACCTTGAAGACCATCAAGTCCAACCATACATCATGGAATCACAGACTCATTAAATGGTTTGGCTTGGAAGGGACCTTATCAATCATCTAGTCCAAATACCCCTGCCATGGGCAGGGACACCTTCCACTCAGCCAGGTTGCTCAAAGTCCTATCCAGTCTGGTTCTGAAAACTTCCAGGAATGGGGAATCATCAAGTCCAGCCATATCTGGTTAAGTCTCGCATCTGCAAAAATGTGTTGAGAATAACATCCCAGTTGTCAGGCTGCTCTCCACACACCAGAAGATTTCTCATAAACTCTGTATCATCAATGTAAGGTTTAGGGGAATCCCAAAGCTTGTGTCCCTTAAATTTGCCTTACACCATTCATGAAACAGCTTGGAACTGAAGCTCTTCCACTTTCTGTTGTCTTTAGTCTGTTTACTCTTCTATTTCTCTCTCGTGAGATCCCACCTGGAGTGCTGCATCCAGCTCTGGGGTCCTCAGCACAGGAAGAACATGGACCTGTTGGAGGGAGTGAGTGCAGAGAAAGCCATGAAGATGCCCCAAGGGCTGGAGAACCTCTGCTCTATGGAAAGGCTGAGAGAGCAGCGCTTGTTCAGTCTGGAGAAGAGAAGTCTCCAGGGAGAACCAGTGCCTAAAGTGGTTACAAGAGAGCTTGAGAGGGACTTTGGGCAAGGGCATGGAGTGACAGGACAAAGAGGATTGGCTTCAAATTGAAAGTAAGTAGGTTGAGATTAGATATCAGGAAGAAATTCTTGACTGTCAGGGTGGTGAGGCCCTGGCACAGGTTTCCCAGAGAAGCTGTGTCTGCCTCATCCCTAGAAGTGTTCAAGGCCGGGTTGCATGGGGCTCTGGGAAAACTGGTCTAGTGGAAAGCTTCCCTGCCAATGGCAGGGGGTTGAAATGATATGATCTTTTAGGCTCTTTCCAATCCAAACCATTCTGGGATTCTGTGGTGATTGATTCATGGAATTGTTTGCTTTGCTGTTGAAGACTGTTTCTTCAGTTGCAAGTTTCTAAGAAGAGAAGACAGGAGATGAGAGGTTCATTCTCATTTTTGTACCATGGAAATAGGGGCTCAAATGCTATAAGATGTTTCTCTTTATCCAGATAATAAAACAGATGAAGGAGATGGATGTTACATATTTATTGAAACATTCCCTTACCCTGTACCTCTTTGAAGAATTCATTTATAACCAGACATTTTGGAAATTTCAGTCCTGTGTTTATGGAGTAAGTGGAATAGCTGAGGTTAAATGCCAAGGGACCTCCCTAGGCCGTGGAGACATTAATGGCATCCTGCTGCCTGCAAGACACACTCTAGCTACAGAAATGTGTGAAATTAGGAACACCACTTTCTTTTCTTTTCTTTCTTTGGATCCCTTCCAAATTCACCTCTGTCTTCTCTCTCTGGATGCAAACCAAAGACAGTAGATGCTGCAGTGTGTATCCTCAGGAGCGCCTCTGCAGATTAAATGCCCGCAGCTATTGTGTATCCAAAGTCTCTGATGAAAAATCCTTTCTGTGACAGAGGAAAATTCAAAATCTAAACACAAAATGGAGCCAAATTACGTACTCTTGCTACAGGAAGTCTGACATATCATTACAAACTGGTTTACTTGAGCGTGTCCAATTTAATGTGCCTGGCTTTTTTGCTTTTTTTTTTTTTTTTTTTTTCATGCAATAGTAAAAAAGATAAGGAGAAAAGACAGACAAACAAAAGAAAAGTAGTTGATGATTTTTTGTCTCTGGAGCAGGTGGGAAATGGACATTATAATGCAAATTATTGGGTTTTCCAGACCCTGGTCAGGACTGTGGGATCCAGAGCTTCATATTAAGAAGAGATAAGGGGTCTGAGCCACTGCCTAGAGTTTCCCCTGGAGTGGCCCTGGTAGCTGTCTTTGAGGCAAGCACAAGAAACCCTGCAGAAGGCAGATATGGAGTAGCTGGCCTACAGGGAAGTTTCTTCCTCAGCCTCATTAGTTAGAGGCTAGGTAAAGTCTCCAAGCACAAGGATTTATATCCTGGGACCATGCAGTGCTGGGAAAGAGCTCCTGGTCTCTGTCTGGGTTGTGAAGTGGCTTCCCAGGCAAGAAATATCCCGGGAAATCTCTTTGCTGTCAAAAATCAAGGTGTGGTCAGGTCTTCTAGAGTGTGCATAGTTCTCCAAAGGAGCTCAGCATTTCCAAAGCGTCAGGGTGGGCTTGTTTTCGGGTCTCCCTCCTTATGGCTCTGGAGAAGGGGCTGTGAGAACTCCTGTGTGTGGCTGCCTGCTCTGAGATACAAAAAATGGGAATCTGGCACCAAGGATCCATGAATTCTGAAATACCCTATGCAACCAGTCACTGGCCGTGGCAGTGGTGCTGTGGCAGCTGTCTACAAGGAAGGACAACCTGTCCTGTTCAGCTTTCACCATACCATTAAGGGTGAGATATGCACTGCAGGTCCCTCATCCCCCACGGCATCCCGAGCCAGAAAACCCTCTAAGGAAGGTATTTCAACCTAAATGTTGTACGTAGAGCTGATCACACCAAAATGCTGGGTTTTTGTACGAAAACTTGAAGTCAGTAAAATGGTATCTTGATGGAGCAGTTAAAAATTAAATCAATCTATTCAGTAAAGTGCAAGCAATCTAGTCTCAAATTTTCATAACAGGAGGCATTTTTTATTACTTCAAAGTAACTTCTCACAAGGACAGTCACTGTTATTGTATAACAGCATCTTAAAGCATGTAAATGTTTTTAAAATAAATTGTAACAATTTCTATTTATTGTCAGAAACATTTTTCTTAACCAAAACTTTTGTTATCCCTTATTTTTAGATTATGGTTCTCTGGAAAAATATTTTTTTTCCCAGGGTGGGAGAGGGGCTAGACTCAGTTCAAAGCAGAAAAAGAATCACTGCAGACTTGCAAGAAGGACATCTGTTTTCCGTGTAACACTAATTTAAAGTTTTCAGCACTTTGACAGGTGGAGCCTGAAACTGAAACGGGTGACGAGGAGAGTGGGAAGCATAGAGGAGACAGAAGGGGGAGGAGATAGGAAAGTGCTAAGGATGGCCAGCTAGTGACAAGAGGAAAATATTTTCCTTTATGAAAGAAAATATTAAACCAATATTATTTTCTTTTATATTTCATCAAAAAAAGATTTTCCAAAACTATTTGTAATTGAATTTTTGGAGAACTTGGTATATAGCTAAACAAGTGTGTTTAAATCAATTCCAAATTTCATCTGCTTAAATTAAGTGGAGACCTCTTTAAGAAATTATTTTCTTGTTGCCTTCATAGAACAAGACAGAAAAAACCCCAATCTAAATTAAAAAAACAGAACAAGCAAACCACCTCCTTTCTCCCCTGAAATTACCCTCAAAACACAATCTTTCAGTATAAAAAAAAGTTCTGCAAATGATTTCTTAACTAAAAACCCCATCCTTTTCTGGGGAAAACATGTATAGACAAAATTACACAAGCCAAACTGATAAATACAATTGAGCTGCTGTGATGTTAACTCAGAGCTGATCGATTTAATTTCTGATGTGCCGCAGAAACATTTGTGTGCAGTGAGTGCTGGCTCCTGCCATAACTTGCTGCATCTCCTGAACCGCAGCTCTGGGCTGGGCAGTGGACACAGGCTGATCTGGGCTCCTCTGCTCTTGCTTCTGACGGTCCAGCTGTGAGATCACCAGCTAACAGTGACAGGCTGTGCCCAGGGAAGGCAGGATGCGCTGTTCTTGGCACAGAGCTGGAATTAGTACGACGCTTCTGAACCCAAGGTCCATGTTTTGATGAGATATTGCAAAAGAAGAGAAAAGGTAATTTAAAATACTGGTTACTTACTTGAAGCAGGCACTTATGAGACCATTTCCAAGACTGTATCTAAGCATCTTCTGGTAATTAATTATGAATTCGAATAAATGTTTCACTCTCTCTTTCGTGATTGCTAATTTGGGATCTGGGTCACAAAACTGAGGGCAACCCACTGGGAGTCACTGACTCAAACAAACTCAGCCCTACTGGGACATTTCCTCATTCAAAAGCCAGCAAATGAATGGGTTGAGGCATGAAATGAGCAATTCATCCTACCCAGATGTCATGGAGATGATGAGTCCATACCTACATCTCTGTGCTGGAGGGCAGTTGGATACAAGAATGGATTCTGAGCAGTTTTTTTTTTTTAGACAGAATTGTCTATCTGCAAAATGGCTCATCTGCATTTAAGTTGGCCTTTAAAGTTTCTTGGAGTGGGGTGGCTGTATTCTTGCTCCCCAACCTCTCTAATTTTTTTTAATCAGGATCCTGCCTGCACCACACCATTCGTAACAGCCTGGGAGAGCTGTGACAAGTAAATTTCAATCTCTCAGTGGAGCTGATATTCTTAGAACTGCAGGAGCAGTCATCATGAAGGGGAAAGCTGTGAATGCCAATAAATTATTGAAGAAAGCAGGAGAAATATTTCCTTCTGTTGACACATTGGCATTCACCTTTGGGAATGTAATCATGGGAAAGGTAGGCAATCTTTTGTCATAGGAACCTTTTGCTTGGAGAATTCAGTCTTTTAAAAACCATAGTAAGGAGACTGCAAGCTCTCAACATGGAAAGGATATTCAAGCTATAGGATATCTGAATCAACTATGCGCATTAAAACATGCGCCATGAAAAACATGAGGTTTTAGGATGTAAACCCCACCAGCTCCCTGACCTCATGGGCCAAGATCTGCCCAGGAGTGAAATGGTTTTCCATGAATAAAGCAAGGCAGCCTTGAAAAAGTCAGAGCATAGTCATGGAAGAATGTAAAACTCAGATGAAGATGGGAGGCTGAAGCCAACAGAGGTCTGTTACTCTAAGACAGAAAATGAGCAAGGACATGTCTACTGGGAGGACAATTCCTTCCCTCTTGGACTATACCTCAGGGAATGACTGGGACAGGATTGGAGACCTGGGATTGTGCAGGGGTTGCTTCTTCTTGCCTGGAACTGTCTCTCCCACCTTCTGCCATCAGTGACAAAAACCAAAGCTTCCCAGACCCAGCAAAAAGGAGGATTTGTTCCTCTGAATTTTGAATTCTGCTTGGAAAGCCATCAAATTAGCACTGATGTTTTATTCCAGCATCAGAAACGGCAGGGAAAAACACCCAGGAGCTCCCTGGATTTAAATCCACAAAATCAGCTCCAGTTTTGTTTAGACAAGATGAGTGAACAACCCCCCCTCCCCAGCATCATATTTGGCTCAAATCACCAATTTACTGGTTTACAAAAATCTAAAACTGCCCCTCCGGCAAATTAAGGGATTACGTCAATCATTCAAGTCCAGTCTACCTGACAACAGCACGCAGCAACAGGGCAAAAGGTTTGATGCTCTGCTGGAATGTGATAAGGAGAAAATGCCAAATGACACATAGGCAAAGTTATTACCAGCGAGATGAAGACAAACTGGAGGGAGTTCAGAGAAGTGCAGCAAAAATGATTAGAGAGCTGGAGGGGTTGATTTACAAGGAAAGTTTTACAAGAACAACCGTCAATATGCACAGCAGGGCTGAGCAACATCTGAGGGGGAGAGGGAGCCCATTGCAAACGTCTGAACAGCACAAACACCCAGGGAGGAACAAAATTACCCCAGGGGGAAATAACTAGGATAATGGGTTGAAATTAAGAGAGAGAAGATAAACATCAAAATAACTTCTCAGTGGAAAGACTGTAGAATAATCTAATACGGGAAGACGTGGAAGTCCAAACCAAACAAGCTATAAATTCCTTCCCAGAGACTCTGCAGATATAAGCATCAGAAACAATTAGCTTTAGAAACCCAATATTTCTAAGCAATAAGTATCAAAGCTTTCAGGGGAAGCCAGGTGTGAGAAGCCATTTAAAAGGGATGGTTTCCAGATAATTCAGTGACAACATTCTTTCTGCTCAAAAGCATGTCAGGGAGGAGATGGAGAAGGCTCCAACTTTCAGTTTAGTGCATGAAGTGAGCATGCTGAAAACTCCCAAAAGTGCAGTTTTGGCAATGTGGTCACTATCATACACCCTCATGAACAGTTTTCCGGTTGAGATAGTTGGTCTAAATCTGCCTCCAGTCTGGAGTGACTGGAAATCAAGACCAGATAATGGCTGCTTGGTAGAAGGTGTGACATGAGTTAATGCACTCAGTTGAATTTCTACTGGCTATTGGACACGTGCTCACACGAGAAATGCTTCGAACAGCAGGATCAGCACTAAATTAACGTGAACACTGACAATCTTGCCAAAGAAATCCAGAAGGGGGTGGGCATTAGTAATGAACTGCACGTTCACCTTTGGAGTGAAGTCATTAGCAAGGTAAACTTTACCTCATGGGCTCTGAACCCCACCTTCACCACCACTTCACCCAACTCCTGTGTGGGATTTCAGATTGCAAAGCAAATTCTTTAGCATAGTTCCTCAGAGTACTAGAAAAATTTGTAATTAAGGAAAAATTACATTACAGAAAATTTATTTTCTAGACAATATTATTTTTTAAATAACTCTTTTCAGACTGTTTCACGAGCAGGACAGGCATGAGCAGTTCGTTGTACGTGACCAAATAGATCTGGTTGTACAGAAAGTAGTAATAGCTGCAGTGAGTAAGGAAGCAGCATGGGAATCTCTTACAGAGTAGTATTTGAAGGTCTGGCTGAGTAAAGCCACTTAGGCCATTTCTAGTTTATTGTTGTTACACTTTGGTGTGGCTTTCCAGTAATTTATAGGGGTGTTTGTTGAGTTCATGAGCTCTTGAGACCTGCATCCAATAAAATAGTGATGTACTTTCTCTTGACTGAAGGCAGAGGCATATATCATTGCATGCAGTGGGTCTGATATCATTTTATGCCAGTTGGGGAAAAAGGCTGTAAGGCTCTAACTTAGTCAAAAGAAGTGGAAAAGTTAAAAAAAAAAAAAAGGAAAGTCGATAAAGGACACTGCAGTGTGAAGGGCACTGTTTTGCGTCTAGTTTCTTCAGCTTGACACATTAAGTTAGCAGGCAAAGAATTTGATAGGTTAATCTCATCCTTTTCTAGAAGATCCCATATTAGTTTATGATCTCTTTCTGAGCTTGATATAAAGCCACGGAAGTTAATGAGCAGCTATTAGATTTACCATTATTTATATACACATATATATTCCCATAAATTTTCATCTGTATTTTAACATTTCCAAGATGGAGAGCACTAATCCTTTATGTCCTTGCAGTGTTAACAGGAATATCCTTTTAAATTTAATTAACATTTTAAAAAGTTGCCTCTACCTCTACCATTAGCCTCTTCCCCTCTATCAAACAATAACTGATGAATAAGGCTTGGTTGATTAGCTGTACAGAAGAGAAAAAATAACAGAAAAGGAGTGAGGTCTATTCTTAAAATAACTACTTTCTTTCTACCTACAGACTAGTCTAGACATTCTGCAGTCAGTCAGCATGCAGAACAATCCCATCATGTAGAAAACAACCAAAAAAGAGTGCTGGTTTCTAGAGTGACTGTGTGCATCTCTATGAAATAAATATAAAACTCTCCTCCTCACAAAAGACAAAGCCAGCAGCACCTTTGTTGGCTTTCTCAGAAGTCTCAGCTCATTCTCACTTCAGGAAAAAGGACCCAGAGGCCTCTCTGATGTCATGTCACCTGGTAGCACAGCCCACGAGAGTGACTGACAGACGATCTTCAGATGTAGCACGACGGGATCCCAGCTAAGCACAGCCCAGCTCATGGCCCCGCAAGGCTGGGGCAGAAGTGATGGGGCTTTGCACATTTGTGTGAAACACCAGGTGATTTCAGGGACGCAAGTATTTCTTTTGGCCAAATATTCCCATTAACTTTCCCTTGCCCTGGGACAAGGTGGTGCAGAAGCATCACTTGCTCATCAGCTTGGGCTCGTCCATGACATGGGCAGAAGGCGGTGCTGGTGGAGGCACAGCCAAATTCCAGCAAGCTCAGTGTTGCCAGTGAGCTGTTCTGGCCGCAGGCCATTTGAAGGGAGGAGGGGTGAGTGGAAACTTTTGTTTTGTTTGTTAAATTCAGCTTGGGATTTCCCCGTGACTGCTACCAGCGGAAAGTGTTAGCATATGAATTATTTAACATAAACTCAGGGACTGTAGTAAGTCTTCTGACTGTCTGATTTCTGTGGTGATTTCTTTAGCTGACAGATGCTGCAGATGCATTTTCCAGTCCTAGATTGTACCTCATGGTGGCCCGAAAAAGGCTTGAGCATAAAAGCGGGGAGACCTTAAGAGAAAAAGGCTCTTGTGTGGAGAAATCAGTTAGGATGTCAAGCTTATAATTTCTATTGTTAAATTAGTTTTAAGAAAGAAAGAGATTATAATTCAAAAGAAAGGTCATCTTTGATCTGTCTCTATCTCCTTGCTTTCTTTTTACTCCCTTTGTTCAGGAAAGGGACAAAACCCACACTATTACTCAGAGGTGGAGCCTTAAAGGGAGCACAGGCTATTATGGACGCTCCAGGTGTATTTCCCCCTCTCTATCTGAAATCAGGGAGCCTTTCTATTAACAGCGGCAAACACACCTAAGTACAAATAAATGTTGCCTTGAAGAACCTGTAAGACAAATGTGGAGATGGAAGAAAGGAAGCTGCTGCTGAGATGGGGAGCTGAGGCGCAACAAGGTCAAGTGGCTTTCTGGAGGTCGCTCTGGAAGCCTAAGATCGAGCTGGGAAGAGAACCAAACTCTTCTGAGTCATCATTCCCTGACAAGCCCATCCTTCTTCTTTTCCTACTAAATGGAACAATCCCGCATTGGTTGTGGTATAATGGTCTACATGACCGGGTAGGTCTTTTCCATTTCCAATGTCTATGATGAGAGTAATTCTGCTTAATGGGGATGCAGTCAGCTGGTGCCAATGGTTAAGTGTTGCTTAACCAGGTGTTAAATAGGTATGAAATTCCAAGCTCTGGGCTTTGAATGCAGAAGTTGCCAAATGAAAATGAAAATAAAATAAAATAAATAGCAAAACGGAAGAAAAAAAAAGAGAGAGAGGGAGAGAGTAAAGGAAATGCCCCAGAGTATCAGATCCATGTGCTTACATACATTCAGTCTGTTGTTTTCCTTCTACTCCCATATTTCCAAGGGGGTTTAAATAGCATGTTTACTTAATAAGGTTAACAGACTGTAGAATACCCAGCAATATTTAAGTACACTCCTCCTCCTTTTCTTTTTATTTATTTTAAATGTATGCAATAGCTGGTTTTTCATCATCTGTCACTTTCTTTTGCAATGTCACCTTTAAGTCGCCGCTGAAACCCACTATTCTAGTGAGCTCTGCTTTCCCTGTGATGTGTTTATTTAATGTGTGTTAAGAGGACTAGCAATTGCATGCAGGCATCAGGTAGGTAACACTCCACCTCTTCATTTTAAGTTATTTCCTTAACACTTTTTTTACTGTCCTAGAATTTTCTGTAGAAAACATTTATTGTGTCTTTGCACATGCTACTTTTATGTACTTTTTCATGTGATATAGTATTAGTGGCTCTTCATCCTCACTTTTTTTTTTTCTTTTTTTGGTGGGGGAATCTCACAAACTTCTTTTCTTTCTGCTAAGGGATCCCATACTGCTCCATTTCTAACATTTCTTCTGTTCAGTGCTTTAAAGTTTGACACATCTGAAATCCATAAATTATTTCACAGCCATCAGTGTTTCTTCCAAGGTTAAATTATTTAATGGCATTGTTTTATTGAAAGGTTCAGATTAGCTGCTGACACTTATTGACAGGAAGAAACACATCCTTCCACAGAGATAAAACATATTTTTTTATTAAAGAAGGGAGTAGGCAGGATTGGTTCCTGTCTTCTTCTTGCATGAGGAGAAGGAAATGAAGACATTTGGCCCTTTAAGTGACAGTGTGCCATGGAGACATGTAGCACTGTCTTTTATTCTCTCCCTGTCCCTCTGACTCTGAGAGCCTTATTTTAACATACTCATTTCACTTCCTCCATCCTTCAGGTTCCAGTCTTAATCCACAACAGTAACTGCCCCACAGAGAGTGGAAGATTAAGGGATTGCAGCTGAAGAAGGAAGCTCTAGACTTTGATTTCAGTGGGTTTTATTACGTGGCTGGACCTGCCTTCCCAAGGATTTGCAAAGCCCGGCAGCCGCTGCTCTCCCCTGTCCTCAGCCAAACCCCAGCTGGAGGGGTTTCCTTTTGGGTCAGGACCAGAGCAACACCCCACATCTGACTGGTATTCTGCTTTTCCTTGGCGAGCAGCAGTTTGACCCCAAGCTGCTCCAGGAATTTGTTAGTGTGAAATGCACGAGAGAAAAAAAAAAAAAAAAGCCAACAACAAAAAACCCCAAACCAGCAAAACACAACAAAACAAAACTCTTATTAGCAGCACTGAGCCCACAGGCCCAATCAAAAGAAAAATAAAGCACACATGTGCAAACAAACACTCATATAGATGTATGCACCTCTATATATATAGAGCAAGAACTCATTTACATAAACAGGCATGTTATTGCAGCAAACAGCACTCTTCTCCCTTGATTTCAGCAGACCCTTTCTACCTTCACTGTGCAAAATTCAACACTTCACTGCAATGCTACAGAGAACAGCACAAACCTTCCTCATGAGGGTGTTATGAATGCAGTGCTCTCTTTGATTCTTTCAGAATTTACCTTCGAAAAACTGAGTTTGAGGATTCACCCCAAATTTCTTACAGAAGCACCAGAGCAGATTCCCAGGGGATGTAAAAAGAGGTGGCGAAGCTGTGCTCTGTCCCAGTGAGGCTGTGTGTCCTCATGGAGAGGGGTGTGCCAGGGTGGAAAATGCCTTTGGGTTGTTTGAGGTCTCTGCAAAGGAGAGGGCAGCTGGTGTTCTCTGCAGGACAGGAAAGTGGTGGTGGAAAAGGCACTGCTGGCTGGCCCAGGCCTCTCTTTGGGATCCCAGCCTCCATCCATGGGACCTAGTTTGGTTTCCATCATTATTAGCTAGACAGGAGGAGGATCAGTACAGTCCCTTACCCTTGCTGTTTTCAGCAGTATCTGCTGCACCTGGGGCACTTTAAATTGCTGCCTTCTGCCTGCATGGTTTATCTCTGCCCAAATAATTCAAATCTGTACAAAGCTGGCAATACAAACAGTGGTAAAGTTCGTGGTGGTTTTACAGCAAGTACACTGCTGCAAACCACCTCTTGCATAGACCTTCGGTGCTGCAATCCCCCGATCACCAAAACATAGAGAGGAAAATACATAAATGCATTAGTGACAGCCCTTTAGACTCCAGAAGGCATGGAAAAAACCAGCCTGAAACTGTTCTACACAATTTTCATCCTTTCTCTTGATTCAGGAGACATTTTGGTTAGTGAAAGATTCTTTCAGGAAGACACTTCAATGACATTTTTACTACAAAGTTTTTTTTTTCCCTTGCAAAAAATTCATGCAAGAGTCTGGAAAATAGTTCTACTTGAGCATCTATAAGATTTTTTGTCCCCTAGTTTGTGGAGTATTTTGGGGGGGTTGTTTTTGTTGTTTTTTGAATTAAGAAATTTCAAAAAAAAGAAGAAAAACAGAAGATAGTTTGTTATTGAGACTTCTGGTAGAAGGAGGTAAGTTTCCTCTCTGTCTGAAAAATACAGGGGCTTGATGTTGTGTGCTCTGGTTGTGTGAAACTTTTTTTTTTTGGTGGAGCCAGTGCCAGAACCATTTTCTTTTCCTACGAGTCTTGTGAGAAATTCTAACCTTAATCAAAATAAGCCCTCTTGCCCCATCATATTTTCATGAAAAAATAAAAGGACAAACTATAAAATAAAACCCCCAAAGCAAAACCACAACAAAGCAGGTTTATCTGAAACAGTCCTGGTGTTGGCATAGGAAGAAAAGGGATCCCTGGGTAGTGGCCCAGCCCTACAAGGAGCCAAAGTCCCTGTTCTCCTTCTGAGAGCAGAGGATGCAGCTACAGCCAAGCAGAGTTTTTGGGGTACAAGATGCCCTGCAGGATGTGTCCCCAAGAAGAAAAGAAGGGAAACGAAAGGGGTGGAAAAAGATGCTAAAGCTGCTGTCTCGTTCTCCACTGATTTTGTCTGTTCTCTCTCCAATCTGAAAGGAAAACATCTATATTTCTGTAGGACAGCTTAATGCGTCCGTGATCGGATAATGTGCATTACAGCCTTCTTTGCTATTCTCAGAAGAGTGCTCTAATGCCCTGCTTATACGTAGGACACACACATCTGTGAGGAAAAATACTGTGTCCTTCGGTTTCATCTTGGATTTCTTCAAAAAGTAACTCTGCGCTTGCAGCCTGCCTCTCAGGAGCCTGAGAGGGAAAAAGGCAGCAGAGCCCACATCTCCCTGACTTTTAGGTTAAAAATGACATTAATATGGCAAAGCTTCTTTCAGGACTTCATCATTTCCACCAGCGGAAACGAGACGAAGGCCCCAATCACATATGTGCTCAGACATGCAGAAGCAAATGCCAAAATGAATTAACTGGAATAGCTCTATTAATTTATGCCTCGGCAGTAATGACCTTAAGACACAGAAGAATTATATATTAATTTGTTTCTAGTGTATAACACTGCTAAGTTAACACATTTAGGAGAACACACTTCCCTCACCTCCTGCTGCGGAGGTAAATGAGGCAGTGTCTGATGATGACAAACCAGACCAGCTTTCCACTAGATGGCAGCTGGTGCCTGCACAACCTCCAGGCATATTTTGGTGCAGCAAATACTTTTTTTTTCTTTTTTTTTTTTTCTTCAGTGCTAATCATCTCACAAGCTGGAAAATGGGCCATTTCTCTCCTCCCTCTCCCCCTCTTTGTTGCTCACTTATTGGGGAGGAATGGGAGAGAATAAGGGGAGGGGGGATCACTTGACCGGCACGGTTTTGTATCAGCCCTCCATCTGCTGTGGAGCTGGCCTGATTTTTTTTTAAGCCAACATTGGCTCTACGCATGCAATGGGAGAGATAAGACCGCGTGTGTGTGTTTATGGGTGGATGTGGTCGGGGGGACAGAGAGACTGGTGCTGAGAAGTTTTTCCAGAGGGTTTTGCAGCAGGTATGGGCTGCAGGCTGAGCTCCTCGGGGAGAAAGGGTTTGTGCCTGGGTGAAAGGATGGGGTCAGTGAGGGAAGGCCACGGGGTGAGGTGGGGAGCAACACCCCTACACAATGCCCTGAAATCTGCATCAGCCTGAGGAAGGCCAGTGACACAGCTGGGGAGTAGAGAGTCCTAAAGTTTGAGATGGCACAGTGGGGAACACAGAAACAGACTCATGGAAACTTAGAATCAGAGAATGGTTTGAGTTCGAAGGGACCTTAAAGATCATCACATTATCTTGTTTCAACCCCTCTGCCATGAGCAGGGACATTTTCCACTAGACTGGGTTGCTCAAAGTTCCATCCAGGCCGTCATAAATAAACCTGACCTGCAAAGGTGCTGTCCTCAGGTTTTGTCCTTCTTCTGGCAGGGAATGGTGGGGAAGTAAAGCATCAAAATTGATATGGAATTTTCTGCTTTTCAACAGGCCACTATAAACCGTTCTAAACACTTTCCCTCTTCCGCCTAGGCTGCCTTTCCAGTCCAAAGTAACAATTGTTTCTGCAGAACTTTCCACTTGAGACTCTGGAGCTTTCAATAGTACCTAAGCAGCTTTCTGAATGCTTTCCAGCTTGTGCAGAGGGAAACTGAGGCACAAGCCAATGCCTTACCCAGTGATGATATACATTTTCTTGTTTTTCTCCCTTCTGTATGTTGGGCATTGCAGCAGACTGAGGTGGTGAGGTCCCTGCTACTGCAGCCTGGACAGGGTGACAACAGGACAAGGCTATCAGGCTCCCTTCAGGCAAAATCTCGTGTTTGGAGAAGGTAGACAAACATGCCATTGGTTCCGAGTACTTAGATTTCTCTGTTACGAGAGATATAGAAGGTTAATTTTCCCCTCTCTGAGAAGCAGGTTGCAATCAGCAGGTTTTGTTCTGAGCTGGTGTTATCTCCAGCCTCCTCTCCCCACCTCAGACCCCCCGGCCATGCTGAAATTTCTCCCTCTCTCTCCAGACCTGCTGCTGCATTGCCAGCACTGGCCCTTTATCCCCTGTTCCGCTGCCCCTCTGCAGCAGCTTTTCAATTAACAGATTGTTACAGGTCCACTCCTTACCTCCTTCTCCTCCTCTTCCTCCTTCAAAACAGAGAACAATGGCCAGACCCCAGTGACAGCATCTCTGCAGCTTCAGGGTGTCTCCAGCTCTTTGGCTGCTTCCAAAAAGTTCGATGCATCAGGCAGGAGATGCTGCGACATGCCAAATCTCCTCTGACTAATTTTGCCTTGACTTTCCCAATTCTTCCCTCGTCTCCTGTCGTTTGTAGTTGAGTGCCTTCCACTCGGTCCCAAGACGGCTGATTTCCTCCCTCAGGGCATTGCCAGCTGCCATATATGAGTTTCTCCTATAGAGATTGAATGAAAACATATACTGTGCTGGAGTGTTAACTTGTAATGCAGCTATCAGCAGAAGTACATATCACTCTGGGTGGCATTAGTCAATTATGACAGAAAGCCCATTGGCGACACAAGTCAATTGATAATAAAGCATAATCTCTCTTCCCCCCGTCACATATTTACCAGCCATGAACTACTGTAGCATATTTCCTATTCACAGATGAATGCTCCAGCCGTTCAGATGGGTATTTTTCAGAGCTGAATGCAATATAGAGGGTTAATGGCTCCAGTGCAGTGGTCTGAGGATAAAGCCACTGCAGGTGCACAGCTAAACGGGGAGTTAATTGGGTAGCAGGTGAACATAAACAGAGAGCACAGAGGGTGTGGAAAAGGCTTCAGTGAGGAGGAAGGACCGGTGGGAATGCGGAGCTGTAGAGCCCCAAAATAAAGACGTATTGAACTTTCCTTCCCTGTGCCGCAGTCTTTGTTGCACAGAGCCTCTGCTCTTTGTGTATCGCTTGACTCTCCAAAATGCTGCTGCTCTTGCTGTCGTGCTCCCAGCCTGGGATACAGGCAGGAAGCATCCCAGCTGCTGCTGCTGGAGGACGGGGCTTACAAGGGCTGCTCTTGGATGATTCATCTCGTGCCATGGGGATGGAGTGCAGAGGGGAGGAAGGCTCCTTGAGATGGTGGGGATGGGCTGCTGTGGGGAGGCAGAGCCTGAGACTGCTCCACTTGTTTTAGGGCATAAAACTGGAGCCTGGGAGATGGAGAGGGGGGAAAAAAGCATAATCAGGCAGATAGAAACAGCCGTCCCTGCCTGGCTTAGCTGGACAGTGCAGTGAGCCATGAGCCAGGCAGGGATGGGAGCAGTGAGGCACAGAGAGGTAAGCAGGAAATGCAAAGTGCAGGGAAGGAGAGCTGAAAGGAACCACGTCCAGCAGGCACAAGGACCCTGAAAGTGCCGAAATAAAGCAAAACCCATAGACAGGAGTACAGGTGCTACAGCCTTAGGGGATCCACCTAGTTAGTGGCAATGGGATCTCAATCATCCCTGGTGAGGTGACTGCTCTCCCACAGCAAGGTCAGAGCAGGGGTGCCACCACCAACCAGATCTGGGTCATCCATCACAAGCCATGTCCAAAGTGAGCCACTGCAGAGGTGACTCACCTGTTTCTTGGACCCATCAGCTCTACACTGTTGTGTAAAGGAGGGTTCTGTCCCCATCAGCTGTGCTGTAGGGCAGCCATGCCTACTGGAAGGGCCAGCTGACCCCCTAGAAGGACATCTGAGCAAACTTTCACAGTGACTTCAAAGGCCATCTGAAACCCCCACTCTGAGCTTTCCATGAGTTTGGTGCTTCACTGCTACACCCTGACTTCCCAAAGCTTGCGACAGGGAGCAGCATGAGCCGGCAGTGCTAGGCAGGGCTGTGCTGGTGGGGTGGCTGCTGCACTGTTATTTAAAGCTAGCTGAAATAAAGTAATCCTGCTTCCAATTTTGTTTCCTGTGTCCTTAAATCAACTGCTCCAGACAGGTCAGTGGTTTTTAATCAGACAAAAGAACCAAGCAGGATTTTAAATTTTTCTTTTCTTTGAAAGTCAGACCTGGATTCTTTTAATTGGCACAGCTCTTGGCTCTTGTGAGAGCACGTTGGGCACGTCTTTCACGCTGTGCTCCTTCAGAGTCGCCCAGCTGATGCTGTGTCCTCATCCTGCCCCACTCTGCTCTGTGACAGCCTGTCATGCTCCCCCCCATCCTGCCAGTCCCTTCCTTTCAAAAGTCCAGGGACCTCACTCACAGAGAGGCCTTCATCCTTGTGTGGGATGGAGCGGAGCAAGGGGTGCTTCCAGAGACAGCCGTCGGAGCCAGGTCCTCCCCGCTCTGGAGGCGAGGCAGCAGCAGGCCACCTTCATGGTTGAGTTCCCCCTCACAGCCTGTGCTTTATCTGGATATTGATAACCCGAATAGCTCTCCTAATCAGCCGGTAATGGATTCCACTGGGAGCACCTTATTTATCTACCACGTCTCCCAACTTCAGTCCTCAGTCTCCTTGTGGTCTCCTGGCCAGCCTCCTGTGCTGGGCACGCATCTCTCATTTTTCAGAGCAGGGCCGTGTTCTTCTGCCACCAGCTCCTCTGTGGCTGTACGTCCTCTCCCAAATACTTCAAGGCAGATGAGGTGTTTTAAGCCAGATGAGATGGGGGATTTGGTTCTGTTCTCACCTAATGGGGCTGCATTAAGGAGAACAAACACATCTGTTCTTCACCCTCCCTTCTGGCCGCGCAGTCCAGGCACACCGTGCTGCGGCCGCCTCCATGAGCAACGGGAGAGCACAGACCTCTTTGTCTTCATGCCTGCATGTACCTGCAGATATGTGCACGTGTGTGCGCTCCTGTCAGTGTGCTTTTCTAAAATTTGGCAACATATTTTTTTTACAACCCCCAGCCCATCAGACCACTGAGTCACTCCACATACCTGCACTGTTCCTCGGTGGGTGAATCTCCAAGTGTGACACAGTCCCGTGTACCCCAAGATCTGTGCAGTGACCGCATTAGGTCTGGGAATAGTGTCTTTATATGGTGTTTTAGACCTGAAAAACACAGTCAGCCTCTGTGGTGACTCTCTTATGTGACATAGAAATGCCCCCTTTTATTTTCTGTCTGTGGTTTCTAGGTACTCTTGTAGCAAAGTGGAGCTTGGCCACTGGCTTCAGTAGGAGCAGACTTTTGCCCTACAGGCAGTAGACAATGTCTGGTGTTTCCCTGTCCAAAGGCCAGGTGCAAAAGCAATTCCTGGTCTTGGATGTGTCTGCTCTCTTGAAATACACAGGCTGGCCTGTAGACACCTAAGTTAAGCCAATGGCTTCTGACACTCAAATACTAGCATGAAGAAGGGAGATAAAGGATGTTTCACAGCTCGTCTTTTATTTTCTTCCTGTCTTTCATTGTTTTTTTCCCTCTAGACCTGTATATCAGCAAAAGATTCAATGTGGCACAAGAACAGCTCATTACCTTACTGCTTCCAAAAGTTTTTTTTGTGTTGGGAAGTAATTTCTCTAGGAGTGCTGAAGCACGTGTATGGAAATCACCTTGCCACACCCAGGAGCACCTGACCTCCTAATCCTTTTTTACAATCCAGGAAACTGAGGCACAGACAAGCAAAAAACTGCAGCCACCATCACACACCTGGACCCAGTAGGACTTGTTTTTTCTTACCTTAGAAACACAGACTGGTTTACCTGGATCGGACGGAATTATGTGACTGTAAAATTGCTGTGAATGAGAACGAGTTTGGGCTTCAGGAGCCCTGCTTCCCAAATCCCTGCTCTAAATACTACATTGTCATAAAAAGCTGACTTTAAAAATAGTGTGCACAACTTTGTGCATAGAGAAGCCAGCAATTTACACAGCTGAGCAAATCATAGAAAACTCTAAACAGGGAGTAGAAAAATATTTACCGTTCCAAGGCCTGAGTGTAAATTGAAGAAGTGCATCCCATTAATGGGAGTTTACGCACATTGATACATTTCATTTTTCCCTGAAATGCTGAAAATGAAACACTGAGACATAAATGTACCAGGAGTTGATCAGTGATGCTGCTTCTGCACCTGCCAGCCAGATGACATATCAGGTGAAGAAGTGAAATATATTTCATACATTGCCTTGACACAGGGAAGGACAGAAGGTGGTTGGGGTGGTTCTTAGTTCTCTTTTGTCATTTTACTCAGCTCTCTGTGGTGGAGTTGCCCCTGATTCCTATCAGTGGAAGTTTTCCTATCAAAAGAAGTCATAGCTGGGCTTCCCAGATCTTCCACTCATGAAAATCCACTGGTTTAATTTGCATCAGGTGAAAATCTCTTTTAATACCATTAAAAGTCAAGTGTGAGGTATAGAGAGAAGAGGACATGTGCTACCAGTCAGCTGAACACTGCTTTTGGTTATTCTTACAGCCCCAAAGATGGTTCATGTCTCCCTGCTCACCACAGGCATCACAGTCCACCCTCCCTGAGCAAGTGGCCACCAGTGACCCTGACAGAAGTCAAATATGTGCTGGGAAAAATCAGCAGTGATGACAAATATGCCAGGAGAAACAAACAGTGCTTATCAGATGAGCAGGTGTCACAAAAGCTGACATTTAAGTTGGATTTGGAGTCTGCCTAAGAACAGCTATGCTTTGGATTTCTTCTCAAGGAAGAAATAGATTTCCAGTCTCTGTTTAATTTTCCTACCTTGCTTGTACTTCCTTTATATACAGATATAAGCTGCAGCTACTACAGCTTCTTTACGTATGCCTGTGTATGTATAGTAGCTTGCTGTAGCTGCTGAAGGAAGGCCTGGAGAGCTGCCTCAATTTATAACAGTCTCATGTCCCATTTGGGATGGATGCAGCCCATTCTTGTAGCAGTATTTTTGTTGCTGTTTGCACAGTACTGTTTTCAGAGATATTTCTGTTAGCTTCTTTTGTCGAGATCATCTTCTTGGTAAGTTTTACCTTGGGAAATCACTTTTTCAGTCACTGATCCTCTTTGGTGATAGTTAATGCTGAACTATGGTATTAGAAAGCTATTTGGGTGTCCTTCTTTCTCCATGTTAATTTTATCCTGAAAAGAATTAAATAATTACCTCTTTACTGGGACACTTCCACCAAAATGCTGGGGAACTTCACAGAAAAGAGCAGCCTATGTATAGAGAAATTGCCTGGAGGAGGGCCCATGCTGCTCCAAAATGTTGGGGTTACCCCCTCATTTATCAACATGGAGTTGGAGATTTAAGAAATGGGATGTCTCAGGAAGGGATTGGAAAGTGGGGAAGGCTGTGGTTTATATTGGGATTGAAACAGGGGAAGGAGAATGCAAGAAAAGCCACAAAAGCAGGGGACCAGACTGGCAGTGAGCTGGCAGTGAGCTGGAAGTGACAGGTGACAACAGGAGCAGAGCCAGTTCATTAAGACAGTCTTTAAAATGTTTGCTGGCTAAAAAGTCCGTGTGACAGGTTGGGGAATGATTGACACCAATCAAATCCTCAGCTTTTGCAACAGAAGGTGTCTAGTATGGCCAAAGTGTTAAATCCCCAGCAATATCCCTGACCACAGTGTCACGGCAGTCAGAGGCAGGGCCAAGCTGAAGGGTGTAGACAGATCCTATAAATTTGATTGAAAACATCAAGAATTCATCACATTTGGCTCACCAGTCCAGTTCTGTAGGTGAAGCAGGATTTAAGACATGATCAATACTTCTGCAGAAGACCTTACTACTGAGGGTTGGTAGAGGTAACGGGTCTGGAGCAACAGTGAGATCTAACAATAAAGAAGCTGCCCTTCTGCCTTAGAGGGGAGAGAGGGGCTTTTTAGGCCTTGCCCTTCACTCTAATCTTGTCCCCTGTCCCTTCAGGCCCTTTAATTGATCGTTTAGGGACAGAGGTCAAAGTGTCAATACAATTAGGTAGCTGCTGGTGGTTATATGTACATGACATCTAGAAAATGGTATGTGACAGGAGTCAAGAGAAGGAGGACAAAAAGAATAAAATGAATAAAAATTATTGGCTTTGCATTTAGAAGATGTATTTTGGGGGAACCAGGAAATTTCTAGGTCTCGTGTAATTGAACTGCAAGACTAAACTGTGAGGGTACCTCTTTCTTTGAGGGGATTGTGTTGAACCATCTCCTGAACATTTCTATTCAGCCTGGTTGTTGTTATTGGTGTTGGCAGCTTGGGAGAGACAAACAGTTCTTTTTTCTTCTTCCTCCTAACAATTTTTAACCTAGCAATTGTTAAAGATTCATCATACTTAAAAACACCCAATGCTGACTTCCCATTACTCCCTACCTAAAAACATTGCAGAATCCTCTTAACAGTTATTTATTATGCTCATCTTGCAGATTGCTTTCTGGGACATAGCGAGGTTGTGGCAAAGATTCCAGTTCAGGCTTTATGCAGGAGAGCCGGGGCTGCTTTCCTCCTCAATTCCAGCCCTGTGGATTGAGGATGTGGGGGCAGAGGAGCGAAGGGGGGGTGCATGCCCACTTGCACTTGTGAGGGAGAAAAGTTGAGAGGTGAGGGGACCTCTGAGTCAGCAAGGTCCTGTGAGCTCTGTGGGAGCACAGAATAAAGCCTGACCCACATGCTTTGCTTCCTGGGTGTGGGTGAAGGTTAGTGTCAACAAAAGATAATAAAGAGAAAGGAGATGCAAGTTAAATCCTTGCTAGAAGCAGTGCAAATTTGATGATGGGTTAAAATTCAGGAAGGGTTAAACAATGCCTTAGCCAGAGGCTGCTGCCCAACTGTGTTGCACTGATCATATTTCCCTTCCCACCTCTCTGTTTTCTAAGTGAATCACAATGCTTGTTCTTAAGATCCTTCAAGATCTTGGTATGAAATATGCTATATAATGATTCGGTATAATTACCCAAGGATGAATGCTGTGCTTGCACAGTGCCCAGAGTGTATTTTCCTCCATAGTGGGGATATCTGCACGTCACGTCAAGAAATGCGGATGGGCCAGTACAGGCTGGAAGCTTTTCCAGACATTCTGCAGGAAGGCAGAGGCTGTCTGTCAGCACCTTTCACAGACACTAAATGAAACAAAAAAAAAAAAATATTTAGATGAAAAGCCCTTTAACACACTAAACAGAATGCCTAGAGGAGAATGTTCCTCTTCATCATTTAATCACACACAGACCTAAGCCAGAAGTTTGCTCGGATTTGACGTACGAGGCTGAAGGCTAGTGGAGCTCTGAGGCACTCACAAGCTCTTACCGTGGTCTCTGGGAAGGATCACCAACGTACTCAGCTGTCAAAAATCATCTCTGTTGTTTCAGACCTGTTGCCCACGAACTCCACTTAGGCTTTTCATTACCTGTTGGAAGACAATAAAAACCTCTTACAAAGACAGCCAAAATTGCTAGAGAATCTTCTTTTCAAAAACAAAACCTGGAAGTTTAGCCCTTGGGAAATTCATTTTCTATTGAGATGTAATTTGTGAAGTTTTTAAAGAGCAACTTTGGATTTTCAGGTTTAAGAGGACTTGAAGGAAGGCAACAAAGTATAAATCATAAAGACTAAACTTTTTCCCACTAAATGTTTTTCTTGACGTGTTTTTGAATGCCATAAGGAATCTCTTTCTGCCTGAAAACTAGTGTTTGTCAATACAGGGTATTTATTTGCTCCTTGGAAATACAAGCAGCAGATTAAGATTCACATCTGTAGAAAGCATCAGAGTACATCTCTGAGGCCAGTACCTGCTCCTTTTATCTTATGGCAGCACAGTGCATAGGATACATGGTTGAGGGCTTCTCATCCTGTCCTGGAAAGGCAGCAATGGAGTTTTACTCTACCCAGTTTAGGATGTGATACTCAGAGCACCATTTTGTTTTTCTCCCCTGCTGGGAATTTTTGAATCTGTGAAACAGGTTTGGGGTCTTTACAGGAAGGCACCTGATTTTTCAAGGGTTTTTTTCAACATAATGCCTTTTTTCCTTGCACATATATGTAGCTCCCATTTTCCAAGTTAAGATGTGAAGGAATGGACAGACATTTCCCTTCCAGATGCTCCATCCACCTTCACTGAGTTGGAAAAGGTCTGTGATATTTGCTGCTCCTATAGATCAGACACAAAAGAGTTGTATAGGAACTTGGAAGTGAAAATCAATCAGTTGTAGTAGAGAAAGGGGCCTTTCTGGAGAAACAGTCCCTCCCAGAGCTGCTGACTACAAATACTTGGACTTTTCTCACTTGATTTCCACTTGCTTGTAGGGATAGTTGTCAGTAGGGATTAGGACACGCCAGAGTTAGTGTGTATCATACATGACGTGGCTCTAGACCCACGCAGGAATTCATGGCAGAGGGTAAAGCCTTCCTCCTCCCACAGCCATCATTCAGAGGAGGGTACTGCAGATATTTTTGGTGTTTTACACACTCAGACAAGCTCCTGCTCTCACTTCCATCAGCAGGAGCTCTGGTGTGGGTCGAACTGGCATCAGAATCAGGCCCTTGTTTAATTCCCTGCCCATACTGATAGAGAGGCATGTGTGTGTGCACACCACAGCGCACGAATGCATTGCTGCCCCTCGAGGAAGGAGACTCATTGAATAACCCTTTTTGTTTAGTATTATTAAGTGGACCAGGGCCCCAGTTTTACTTGTTTTGCTGCTATTCCTTCGGGACGAGGGAGGTGGCCTTGTTCACACCACTGACTTTCAACATGGTGAGCAATATTTAAAGAAATATAAGACCTTTTGAGAGAGGAAGGGTTACACAGCAGAGCTGAATAATGGGTTTTAATAGGCAAACCAAACAGTTAAATAAAAGATGCACACGGCATGCTAAAACTTAAGGAATGCATATTCAATGCAATGCATTATTAAATACAACGGTGAACATATGGGTGCCTACAATTAATGTATATAAATAGCTGATAAAATTGCTCAGTATTAGAAAGCTAGCGGCAAAAATGACCTCATATGTCAAGCAGACAAGCAGGCAGTTACCATTTTCTTTGTACACCTTACAGATGATAAATTAGTTTTATGGTCTGCATGGGGCCCTTATCACATTACAGCACCAAGTGTTTGATAAAGAAAAAAAATGCCTCAGCTAAAAATCGAACTGAAATTTGGAGTCCCCGTGGACCTCATTTTTTTAACGTAAAGAATTTTAACCAACTTCCTTTTGGAAAGATTTATTGCTCTAAAGAGAAATGTGTATCTCTATCCTATGTGCATTTATTACAACTTCTTCTCTTCCCTTCTTCTTCTTCTTTTTTTTTTCTCCCCCTGACATTAGATATAATATGAGACTGCTGTAACAGATTCGTTATTGATTGGGGGATTTAGTGGTTACAGCAGAGGGAAGGGGCAAGCAGGACTCCTGGGTTCTGCTTCTGTCTTTTTTACTGACCTTGGGTGAGCTGTTTCAGCTCCCTGAGACTCAGTTTCTCCATCTCAAAAATAGGGAGGAGCAGGAAAGTCAGTGTTAGGCAGAACTATTCACTGTGCCCAGAAATCCCAGAGGAAATCCAGGTACTGAGCTTGAACTGCCAGTGGTGAGGAGGGATTCTGCAGTGGAGGCTGTACCCTGGGATACATGGTGCTGTAGCTCAGAAATTAGTTTCCTCCTTTACAAAGGAAGAGGGATGAAGAGATGAATTTGCCAAGAAATCCAGCAGTTTTGCCTCTGCTAACCCTCTGCTTTTGACTGACCTTTTCCTGCTTTCATCAATCTCTGCTCTGTTGGCACGAGGGTACCTTATGGGCATATCTTCCAAACCTTATATCCCTTTTCCAGAGCTAAAAAAGGTTTTTGAGGCCGTGGAAGGGAGCTGGGAGGCACTCATGAGCCTGTTGCTGGACCCAAAGGCTGGTGTGTGGGGTGAGGATGCAGCCACACTGCCTTGCTGCACACAGCATGAGGTGCAGCAATTTTTAGATGGAGTAATGTCAGAGCCAGCCCATGGCTCCTTCTCTGCCTGGTTTGGAAAGGCTCTTTGTAGAGCTGGTCTTCAGTAAGTACCACTTTCCCAGCTTTAACCAGTTATTTTGAGGGTTGAATCCCAAGGCAATTCACTCCAACTGTAATCCCATAAAAAACAACTTTTTTTTTTTTTTTCCCCTTCACTCAAACCGATGTTTTGTCTTGTAAGGAGATACTGGGCAGAATTTTTTTTCAGTGTGAGGGTGCTGAAGCACTGGCACAGGTTGCCCAGAGAAGCTGTGGCTGCCCCATCCCTGGGAGTGTCCAAGGCCATGCTGGATGGGGCTGGGAACAACCTGGGCTATTGGAAGGTGTCCCTGCCCATGGCAGAGGGTTGGAACTGGATGGTCTTTAGAGTCTCTTCCAATCCAAACCATTCTTGGATTCTGTTCCAGGCAATTGGTTCCCAGATGTAACACTGAGCAGACCTTTGGTTAAATATCCTGTGGCTAAGTTTAGTTATTGATGTACTTCTCTGTTTGTCTGAATCTGCCCCCACCAATGTAAATAATTAGCTACTTATGACATAGTTTTTTAGGACACTTTTGGATGGGAAAACACTGCTCGCATTTAATCACTTGCTGAAATCACTAAGACATTAAGATTTAAGCTTGTGCTTAAAATTAAGCACAGAGTTAAACACCTTTATGAATTAAATTAACACATTCTTGCCATGCAATGAAGTTGAAAATACCTTTGGAAGTCCCTCTATAAAAATGAGTAATGTTGTATTTCCCCACTGACAAATCTCTACTAAAATACCATACAATGAAAGAAGAATTTATAGCTGTAAACACGGCTTGCAAAGAGGGAGGCAACCTCCAGAATTTAGCAATCACATTTGTTAAGGTTTCTCTAAAGCCTAAACTCCCAATTAACAAGCAAATCATCATCAGACACTCAGTGAATGGCAAATTCATTCTATTCAACATCTTTTCAGAAGTGGATTTTGTGCACTTATCTCCATGAAAACCCAGCAGGAAAGTTTTCCATGAGAATGATCCTACATCTGCCTGTTTTTAATGACTGTAATGGCAAGCAATATTCTACAATTACTTTGGTGATCTCATTTCAAGCATGCAAATCATATTATTTAAGAGCCCAGCAAAAGTCATTTATTTCTTGGAACTGCCAGCTAACTTTGGTGGGGTGAGGAAACGCTGCGCTTGGAATTAAAAGCCCTGATGTCTTGTAACCTTCCACGGTGGAGTTATAAAATTTGTCCAACAAGGTCAGACAAGAAATCCTGAAAATGAGTCAGAGAGAAAGAGAGAGAGAAAGGGGGGGGAGAACCACCACCCTATATTGTTCATTACCAAGTCATCTAGGTGCTCTCTTAGCTGAATGAAAGGTTCATAACTGGCTCGTCATATTGGGCAGCAGCTAATGGCAGGAAAAAGTGAACACAAAGTCATCCCAGAAAGACATCTGGGAAACGAGATCCTTTCATTGCCACTGTGACCATCCTGTAAAGCTGATGGATACCTTTTCTGGGTTTGTTGTCGACAAAACCATTATTTTTTTCCATCCTGGATTATTTGGGTGTATATTTACTGTTGCAGTTTCCTAACTCATACATGCAGATGTAAGTGATGTCTTACTGTCTATTTCCCTATTTCCTGTTGGTACAGATGTCTGTTTGTCTTTCCTACCTTTTTTTTTTTTTTTTTTTTTTTGTTATAGGATGGCAGTCAGGCTTGTTAGGCTAAAGCTGTCAATGAATTTTGATACCATAAAGAAAATATAATTGCCTTAACACAGTCTATTTTCACATCATACTTTACCTATTCATTTTGTTTCAATGTTTGTCTCTTTGCTTGTTTGTTAATTTAACCCATGTGGAGACTCAGCAAATGGTGTGACAAGATATATATGACAAGAACGATTAACAAGGTATGTGATACCACTTCACTTCAGGTTGCCAATCCTGTATAAGCCTGATAAAAGCTGCTAAAAAAATAAAACAAACACACACACAACCCCCCTAGCTTCTAATTATAGTGGATTTTTCTTTTTTAAATAAACCTCAGCCATTTCTTTATTCTTGTCTCCCTGTTTTCCCCCATTATTCCATCTGCTAGTTGCTTAAGGAAGGTGTGAGTAGGCCATGGAGGAGGCAAAACCTCTTTCTGCAGTGCTTCATATCAAAGCTTTGAAGAGTTATCCCATACCCCTGTCTCATAGCCCCCTCATTTTACCACAGTTACAAGGGGAAAGATTTTGATTATTAGTTTTACAAGAGACAATTGATTTAAAAATGGCTAACCAGACTGCTGAGCAGAATTTCTTCATGTGGGAGGAGATTTAGTCCTTAGCAGGAGGTTAAGAAAGAGATGTGGGGGCCTTAGAAAAGCAAAGGGAAGGTTCCTTCCTGTCATCTTCCTTCTTGACCTTCATTCTTTCATCCTTTGCCAGCAGCCTTCCTCTGGAAGATTTCAGGGTGAGCAGTCCTCGGGCGATGAGCTGTTGGAATTGCACCAGGGAGTTATGTGTATGAAAGCACTAAAGATTTGCATAGATACCTTTCCTTCTCTGTTTGGTCTGTCACTGGTTCTCATTCACAAAGGTATTAAATCAAAATAAACTTGTGACTTCTCCACCGAAGTGTGCCAGGCTGTTACACCAAACACCCACTCATTTAGCGTATTTAGAGTACCAAGTTTGTAGCCTTCAGTTGTAGAGCCCCATCCGCAAGATATTCTGTCTTCTTAGTCATTGAAATCAGTGGGGCTTAAGCTCTTTGAAATTTTTATAGGTCTGAGACATTTGCTGGCGAATTATATTGCCGAGTTATTTAATGTCTGAGCACAGGTGATTAAAATACTACATCACTTACAGAGCTTTGGTTCTGTGTTATTCATGCCCATGCTGGAGTCTCTAAGTCTACTGGCCAGTTTACTCATCTTAGCTTGGCCACTGTGCTTTGGTGACTCGGTTTCAGTCAGGTGAATGACCTTGCTTTGGGTTGTATTGAGGGTTACATGGATTTGGGGAAAAGTGCTGTTCTTTATTATGTATATAATAGTAACCACGGTTTTTCAGAAACAAATTAAGGACACAAATCTTTCTCTCAAGAGTTTATGATTTGAATGGATCTATAACATGATGAATGAACACAATAGAAGCAGAAGGAGGAAAGAAAAATATAGGGTCAAGCATCACTAGAAGAATCTGTGTCGTTTCGTTGATGAATTACACATACATTTACTGGTTCTATTTCAAGTGTTATGGAGTGTAATTGGTATTGTATGTACATATACATGAAAGATGACCCAGAGATAAGATTGCTAGAAATCAGCTGCTGCTGCTAATGCAGCAAATCTGTTATATGGTATATATATTTTTATATATGTATTATTAAATCCATAAAATCATTTAATATTTTTTTGGAAAGATACAGTCCTCTGAGTGACTGGCATCTGGCATGCTCTCAGCAGCATATCAGACATTCTTGGATGACACAGCACAACCGGCTTTTCAAGGAATGGGGATGCCAAGGTTTTAACACAAAAATTACTTCTGCCCAGTGTGAATCAATACTCTATTCTTTCATTAGTCACTCACACTTTGAGCCCATGACACTTGGTCTGCTTGACCTTATTTATCTCACCATGGAGCTCGTGGTAAAGAAAGCCATTGACGACCAAACAGCATCAATAATTGTGATCCCTGTATCTTCCAACCCAGAGATAAATGTCTGAAGTTATGATTTCAGACAGTGCTGTTAACCCCAGACTGGTTTTGATTACCAATTTTATAAGGGATAATTATTAATTATAGATTATTCTAGATTGGAAGGGCTTAGGAAATGTCTGGAAGATCCTGGGCACATCCTAGGGAGAAGGGAAGTCATAGAGTCACAGAATCATAGACTGTTAAGGATTAGAATTGACCTTAAAGGTCATCTAGTCCCAAGCCCATCTACTATGGGCAGGAATACCTTCCACAAGACCAGGCTGCTCAGGGCCTTACCCAACCTGGCTTTGAACACCACCAGGGCTCCCTGGGCAACCTGTTCCAGAGTCCCACCTTGCTCACAATGAAAAATTTGTTCCTAAGATCTAATCTAAATTTCCCCTCTTTCAATTTTTACCCCTTAACCCTTGTTCTATCAACACAGTTCCTAATGGAGAGCTCCTCTCTGGCTTCCTTGTGGGCCCCCTTCAGATACTGCAAAGACTTTTTTCCCCTTCTCAGGACATTTCCATTTATCCTCTTGTTACTTCCTGGGTACTTTCTCCAGAGCAATGCCAACAAAATATACCATGTACCAAGTCATAGTGAGGAGGAACAGGATAACAAAGAAATGACTGTGGATTGCTGTTGGGTTAATGTGGCTGGAGTATGGCAGGAAATGGAGAAGGGGTGCGAGTGCGTGAAAAACTGTGGTCAGATGAGATTTTTGACTCAACAGACAGACCTGATTTGTTTAAGAATTAGGAAAGTGAACAATTAGAGGGATAAAAAATTTCACATAGACAATTTTTTTTTCTCTACTCTTGTTTTTTTCTCCAGGCTGTCAGTAATGATTCTTGGTCCAGAATAAGCCTGTACTGGAGCCAGTCACTATCATGGACAATAAATACACATCAACTTTTAACATAACTTTATCATATATAAGGCAGCCCCCTCCCCTGCCTGATGGCATTCCTGAAATTGTCTGGATTCACCGCTGCCAACTATGTAAATTCCTATTTGCTTATAAATCCATGCTTAGAACCTGCCCATATGCAATGTTTATGTTGAGTGTTAAATTACACCAAGGCCATTTTAACTTGTGCCCTCTGCAGACAGAGGCGTGGTTGGCAGTTGTGTGGCTCTGGGCAAGCTCGGAAATGGCTATCAGCTACAAAAACTGTGTAGCCACGCTAGCCTGAGGCTTGGTGTGGGCTATAAGCCTTGCCAGAGAAGGGAAAAGGGGGGAAATAAATACTGTGACAGTAGTGCAGCTGAGCTCTGACATGCAGAGCTACACAGCCAGCTAAATCAAAACTAACTCAAGGTGGCTAGGTGAGTTATGGTCAGGCTTTTGACTGCAGTAAAATCACTTTCATTGGGAACATATCTAAAGTAAGGCAAGATGCAGTACAAATAAAAGTGTAAGGTGAGTTTGAAGATTTTAAGGAGCTACTGCTTTTGGAGTAAGTCTAAAATGTATTAATATACAAATAAAAAATACTAGAAAAAGTGATAGGAAGTAAGTTTTTTCTGACCTCCCAACTTATTTGTAATTAACAAAAGACAAGAAATCTCTCTACTCCTATTCATGTGTCCAAACAGACAACCTAAGTTGAGGAACCTGAGCTGCATTTCCCCAGGCAGTGTGCTCATGTTTGGGTCTGTCTGTCTACCTGCTTATCTAGTTCTCCCTCTAATCATGTGAAACCACAGAATAAACTAATAGCAGCTTTCCCAGATGAAAACAAGTGTATTATCTTTTTATATTTTCTGAAGCAGGCCAGCATTTCATCATTTCGCTGTGTTCAGTTGTTATGTTAGATTGTTTAATGTAATAGAATGACATGACACTGGTACACCAGATACATCAGAATTATGAACGCTGGAAAGAGACAGTGATAAAGTGTTTTGAGATACATGCAATCCTGATAGTGCTATAAGTTTCTGCAATTGATTAAAGACATTTCCCCTGTGCCACCTCATTATTACACATCAAAGGGGAAAAACAAGGGCAAGCTGGATAGTGGGAAAAAAAAGAGAAAAATATGCTGTTGTATCCATGCATCAGAAATCCCCCAGATGTGTTAAATTAATATACAAGTATAAGTAGGCTTGAGAGAGACTAAAATAGATTTGGAGGGCAAAAAAACTTTGTGTTGGTTGTCTTGTTGATTGACATATCTGGAAGAGAGATTATGGGAAAGCATCTGAGCAAGGAAGAAAATGACAAACTCAGAATTGCTGTGGAGATCAAAGAGCTTTCCAGCAGCTGCAAGAATGACAGAGATGCTGATGGTCCAAAACTACTGTGAGGGTAGACCAGGTGTTGGGCTGGCATCAAAATAAAACTTCTCTACCATTTGAAGGTGTTCAGGGGTAGCATTAATGTTTGCTGAAAACTAAGATTAGATTGAGGTGAGATCCTTGTGTCTCAGTTTATCTCAAAATTTCTAGAAGGAAAAAGGAAAGTTCGTAAGTCTTACTCGTTTGTGGGGATGTGAATCTGTGAGGCACTCCAATCACTTAATTAAAAGTACTCTTTGTGTTCCATTAATAAACAGTCATGGACTGAGGCTTTTGCAGGTTTGGGAGAGCTTTGGACTGATCTGACAACGAACTTTGCTGTCCTGAGCTCATGCAAATATCCCCAAGCTCAACTCATTGGCTTTTAAGAGAGATCTAGAAAATCTGTGGAAACCACATGCATGACTGAAGGCTGGTTTATTTGCTGAGCCAATGAAATACAATAATGTTTTATCAAGAAAGTGTAAGAAGATGCCAGAAAAATCCGTATGTATGATGAGTAGGAGATAAAATGCTCATCATGGTACATTATACTGCCAGTGACATGATTTTCTGACAGCCCAAGTTCACAAGGTATCAGAGGATCTACAATCCTCATTGTTCAGATGATGACCAGTGAGGGGGAAAAACAAAGACACAAGATCACAGGAGGAATCTCAGTTAATTATTTAAGAACCAAACCTGCATAATTTAGAGTTCAGACCCATGTTTTAATGGTCAGAGATTTTCTCACCTTCCTGTGTCATGGTATTCTGCATCCCACACTTTTTTCTTCCTCTGAAAGGGGACACTTATCAATTAGTGAAGTAAATCTTTCACAAGAGAACACAGATATGAGTAGTTTTCAAGGAAATTACCAAATGATTGATGGTCTTCATGGGCTAAACCTGGTCTCTGCTTTCTCCAAGCTGCTACCATTTTGTCCTCATGAAAATGCTTGTGGACAGTCTCTGGAGGAAGCCAAAACTGGGCTCACATCTGAAGGTAAACTACTTATCAGGTACTGACATTTTTGAACAGAGTGAAAGCCCTCAGGTCAAGCAGTCTCACGGAAAAATGTGCAACTTCTCTCCCTTCCAGTCATGCTTTGGGATTAGCAGGGGAACATCTGCCTGCAGAACTATCCGTCTGTCACCTTTTCCCATCATTTAACTCACTTTTATAGAAAGAAAATTCCATTTCACAAGTCTTTGGAGTCTCAAAACTTCTTTCCCATTTTCAAGCCATTATTTTTTTTTCTTAGTATTGACTCATTCAGGTCATATGTTTTAGCTGATGTTCTTGTTCAAGCTTTCAAACATCAGAGCAGTGAAAGTGTTTTTAATAAAAAATCTGTGTGACTTGTCTTAATGACACATATTCCCTCTCTCTCCAGGGGAGGAGTGGGAAGACACCTAGGTAAAGGATCTAGCTAAGAAAGACCGTAGAGACTGCATCTGCCTGCACCGTCAAAAGAATTTCCATGTACTCAAATTTATATATAAAAAAGACTTAGAACGGAAGATATCAACACTACTGAATGCCCTCCATTATAAGGCAATGCAGAACCTGAAACAACACTGTGTTCATGACTCAGGCTCAATAAAGACAGGGCATTGCAAGTGCCAACCCAAGCAATGATTTTCCCAATCATAATCAGATAAGCCTTGAGAAATAAGAGCAGATTCATAGAGTGTTAGGAGAAATAGCCAATGGGGAGCCTCCTATCTATTGGCAAGACCCTTACTGACGTCAATGAGAGCATGACAGAGCCCAGGATGCAGCAGACAAGGCATTAGGGATACACAAATACCAAATAAAAATACCACAGGCATTTTGCTCTTCAACATTAATAACAAATGTCAACAGTCAAGTGCTGCTGCTTCAGTATGAAGCTGTGATATCCAGCCAGCAGGTAATCTCTCAAGACTTCCCAGCATCCATTTAAAACTTCTGATAAGGTAGAGGATTCATTTTCTTAGCTTGCCCCAGACCCTCTTCAAAAGAGCAGTTTTACTTGTGGGAGTGAAAACATGGATGGGGTCAATCGCTGGTTTCATGGCGAGGAAAGTACAGAAACTGGGATACTGATAAGGATTAGGAAAACCTTGCTTCTGTTGTCATCTCTGTGATGCCCTGTTTATGGCAACTGAAAACATATTCACAGAGGTACTAACCATCCTGTGATCTACATCTGAATTAGTTCCATGTCAGCAGAATCACAGATCATGAGACTTGGGAAGATATATGGACCTAAGGAAGCGATCCTGCCGAATAAACAGCAGAGTTTTAGAGCTCAGCTTTGTCAGAGGAAGCCATACACCCCTAGCCAAAACATTGCCTTGTTCTGCATAAGACCACTGGTTATAAGTCCTCTTTTAGAAGTATGTCCTTCAGTTTGGCTTTCAGGAACATGAAAAAGCAAAGGCAGGAGGAAGCAACATTATTGCACAGGTATCAGAAGGCACATGCAGCCTCATGTCAGATAACACGTTTCGCCTTTCATGGTTTGAAAAGTTCCATCCCAGTCTTTGCTGGTAGTTTCAGTTAAGCTGTAGAGTTTCATGTGAGGATGTTGCAGGTGTAAATATATTTTTCTTTCGGCTGATGATGTGGGAGTGGTAGCTTGCTAAAAGAAGAGTCTGAGAAAGTAGAAATAATTCAAGTTACAGTGGAAAGATTTTCCAAGAGCTTTTCTGGCTAGAGCTCAGCTTCTCAAGTGTTTGGGAGCCAGAGTACCACTGATTGCTCAAAACTTTGTGAAATCAGAAAAAGTCCTTCTGAAAATCTGGGTCTTATTCTCAATTTACCTAAACTTACCATCCATGAAGCTGGAAGAATGATTTAGAGAAAAAAAATACACAGTAAGGACTGTGGCAAGCTCTGTGTTGCAAACATAGAGACCCTCTAAATACCTCTCAGAGAGTTCCATGTCCAGTGCCTGAACCATCCATCAAGGCCTGAGTTAACCCCCCTTCCTTCCTGTTTTGAAGTCTGGTGATTTCACTGCGTGTAGCTAGACTCTTGGCAGCCCCACAGAGATTTTCCTCTCACTTTCTGGTGCTGTTTTGTTCTATGAATTGTTCGCACTTCAGGAACAGGAGAATGAATTGGTCTCTATGGAGCGTTGATGCCATTTCAGACTGAATAGGCTGGGGGGCAGCTAACCCTCATGACAGAATAAAATACAAAGAAGGCTTTATTGGTGTCCCTCTCCCCTTTTAACCTTTTAAATACCTCTTTATGAAGAACCTGTTGTCTGCTTTTCTAAATTAAATGAGAGATGAGGAGAGGACAGAGTAAATTCTAACAGGTGGAAGGGTCGCAAAGCAGCTAGTCTTAGCTATGGAAACTTTATTTGTGTTGGGAACATACCTTTAAGAATTCACTTTTGCTTGCTGCTTTTGAGGTTGAGGAACAGAGCCTTGTCTTTACCCACCTGGTTATGGGCTGTGGTGGAACCCTCGTTTGTGCCATCCCCTGGCAGTCTCCTTCACATGGTGTCCCATTGCAGGTGAATGATATTTTGCATTTGTAGCTCATTCTAGTTTTACCAGTTATATTTCCTGGTTTAGCTTCACACTCCTTGTATTTGTGAAAGTTGTTGAATCCCTGGCAATGCAAAATGCCCAGTCTTCCTCGTTACCTTAAAAAATGCCCATATTTCTGCCTTTTGCAACACGTTCATCTTTCTGCCTCGGGCTTCTTACCACTGAAGTTTCAGACAACCAGGCACGTCCTGTCTGGAGAGGAAAAGACTAAAGGGAGTCATGATGAATGTCCATAAACACATAAAGGCATGTCCCTGAAAAAGGAGAGGAACCAATTATCCTCATTAGTCAGTGAGAACAAAAAAAAAAAAAAAAAAGTGATAGTGATAGGTTCTAAATGAAGCACTGCATATTTAGGTTGACTGTTATGGAAAACTTCATAACTATTAGTACATTTAAGGCAATGAAGCAAGTCACCCAAGGGAGGTAGTCAGATCACCTTCATTGGAGATAGTCAAGGGAAGGTTTGACACTCATCCATCAGAGAAGTGTTAGAGATAATTAAATCAGTCTTGCCCCAGGCAAAAGGATGGACTAGATAATTCACTACTGCTCCTGTTCAACCCAGCAGATTCTATATTTCTCCTTCTTAATTGGAAAGATATAAATGTGTGTGTGTGTGTGGTGTGTGTGTGCATGTGTGTGTATATGTACCACAATTCTTATCAATCTCTTTTACCCATGGAATGGCTGAAGGAGTGACATTCCTTTCCTTAGCTTTATTCTCTGTGTTTTGAAGGGTTTACTCCAAATTGCCTCAGCAGCGTTTTTCAGGTGCCTGTTTGCAGAGTTGTGAAGAGGATCAGGTACTGGCAGCTGTTGGTCTTAATTTTTCCTCTTGATTGGTTTTGTTTTACTAAAAATTAGCCCTTAAAATATACATCTAGACAGGAAGAATTGTCTCCTTGCCTGTCTGACTACTCAGTGCCACAGACAGACTAGAGAAATACCTCTGAAAGGCACTTTTATTCAAACGTTTTTATTTAAAAATCCATCCCTTTCTGGACTTGCGTGTCTCTTTCCACTGGTTTTATAGGGACCCCTGATATTGCTGATGCTATTAGACATCTAAAGACTCTGAAATGAAGCATCCTTAGCCTGCACCTTGCAGCCCTGCACAGGCTGCTTTCCCATGCCTTTGTTTCCCTGCCGATGATGCAGGGTAATGGGCATGGCAAGGCACCCAGTGTGCTGTGCATTTTGCCCATTACAATTAGCATGATTGTCTCAGTGCTAGTTTGTGCTTCTCCATCTGTTTGCAGCCTCCATCTGTTGTCTCTCTTCTTACAGTCAGGTAAGTCTAAAGATTTAGATAAACCTAAGAGGTGTGTTGTAAGTTGTCTGTGGCAGCAGGCACCTGTGCTCAGTTCTGTTCTGGGTTTGCACCACTGACTGCAGCCAGGCTGTGATGCCTGACCCCGTCCTACAGATCAAACAGCGACACAAGTGATGATGAGGGCAGTAACAGTAGAGTTCCTTGATCTTGTGGTCCATGTTCCAAGAAAAGCTGCTATGGCATAAACCACACACTATCTCATTTTGATTGCTGGTAATCACAGAGCACTACAAGGACATCTTGGAGAGTAAATTTAAAAAGGACTTTGAAATCTTTCAGACAAGCAAAGGATAATATTGATGTTCATATACTGGGAGAAATACTGCACAGGTAAGCACCATCATTTTTTTGGTAGCTCAAACGAAGCATCCCTTATCACAGCTGAGGCTACAGTGCAGGAGCTAGTTCCTTTCTTAAGTGTGCAAGTGTAATTCTACCTGAGGAATTTGCTTTGAAAGGCAATTATAACTTTGCACAGCGAAATTTTATGGACAACACAAGAAGGAGTTTGCCACCTCCTGTACCTTGATCTTTACAACCCTAAAAATACCCACCAGACTAGGACAGCTTGAGTGATCCTTGAAAAAAGGGCCTCTTCCAGTGTGTGTGCAGGCAGCAAGGAACATCGTTGTCTGGCCTCACAGCTCGGAGAGAGACTGAATACAAACTAATTGTATACAATAAATCAATTTTGAATTAGGTCAGCAGCAAACGGAGAAAGATCTTCTGCCCTTTCATCCAGTTACTGTTAGCCAGTGTGTCATTAACACCCTCCCTCTTGGGCATCAACCCTCCCAAATTCTGTGATCTTCCAGGGCCACTTTAACACCACAGGTGAGATAATTCAAGGATTTCTTTTAGCCAGTGATGTTCCTGACTTCTTAACATGCTAGAGCTGAGCACAGAATCACAGAATGACAGAATATCCTGAGCTGGAAGGGACCCACAAGGATCAAGTCCAGCTCCTGGCTCTGCACACAACAATCCCAACCATCCCACCATGTGTCTGAGGGCGTTGTCCAAATGCCTCTGTCAGGCTGGTGTTGTGACCACTGCCCTGGGGAGCCTGCTGGGTGCCCAGCCACCGCCTGCGTAAAGAACCTTTACCTAACATCCAACCTAAGCCTCCCCATGGTCAACTTGACACCATTCCCTTGGGTCCTGTCACTGTTCACCACTGAGAAGACATCAGCAGACCTGGTTTAGCAGAGTAATGGTAATAGGGGAGGATGCTGGTTCTTTATTTTCTTTCTAAAGTATCTTTAGATTATGTTGTGGAGCAAGGAAGCTCACCTGAACATGAGTGAAAACCTTTATGCTCCACAGCTTGCAAGAAGTCATAGCAAGAGACATTGAAAGCTACACCATCTTATCTCAACTCCTCCCATGAGCCCTTGTTCCACAGATGCTCCTGGCTGTGACTCCATCCAGCAGAGTTTTAAAAAGATCACCAGAATTGTTTGGGTGAGGGCACCCTTGCATCTAGTACTTCCTGTTGGCTTCCAAAGCAAAACTAGACCAGCCTCCCTCCTGCCCAAGACACATGTAAGTGGGGGGAAAGACAACGTCTTTGTAAAGCATCCTTTCAGGCTCTAGCAGGAGGCTGAAAGCAGTTCTCCAGCTGTGCTAGAGCACAGGTTATCCAGTGTCTGTAGCCCACTCCTGCCCTTTTGGGTTGCACGCTCTGCATTATTCCCTTGCAGGTCATGCACCTCCTGTGTGAGGAAGAATCTGATGCCAAGCCTCTGAGATGGACTGTTGGGTGTACCAGAGCAGGAATCTGTGCTACATGGGTGATAAGTTTAAGAAACTATTGGTATCCATCTTCTGGTTTCCCAAACTATTTAATTTTTATGATAATATGCTTTTTTCAGTGATAGGCTAAAAGAACCCCAATCCCCTGATGCTAACTCTGCTATGCAAAATAAAGATTGTTAATTTGCTGGTTAGGGAAGGAGAACATAGCTCGTTTTTTTGGGCTATCTTCTTGCAGATACTTAAGCATGTGCTTAACTTTAAACCTGTGAGGCATTTTTGAAGAGAGTAGATTTATTTATATCAGCACATTGCTGAGTCTTCATTGGATCAGGGCTGCCATTAACAGCCTCAGCATCCTGACAGTGTTGTTTCCTAGTTTTGCATAGCAATAATGGTAAATTTGTGTCTGATGTGATTTACACAACCCATCATTTGCCTTTGTCTGTGAAGTTATAAATCAATGTGTATTTTTTTTTCCAGATTGATCTTCAGTCTGACACTCTGAGCTGTAACTGTGATTACGCCTGTTCCCTCTTTTCCCTCCAGGTTTTCGTGGGTGGTTTCACCAGGAAAACACTTCTCATCCAATTGAGACAATGAACTTTATCATTTTTTTTTTTCCCTGCCAAACTTTCTTTAACACTCTCTCTTACAGTTAGAGACTGCATTTTCCCTTAATTACTCGAAACCATCTCAAGTAAACAATTTTAAAATAACAGAACAATGAGCCACTTGTTTTTCTGGTGCACTGTCCCCGTTACCCTTCCATTCTTAAAACTAATGGTACTGAGAGATTAAACTTCATCCTACAGGCAGTGACCTATTCTGCTGTTTCATTTTAATTTTTCATATCTCCCTCCCCCCATTTTGGCTGGCAGTCCCCCCGGGTTACACCTTACATCAAAGTATACATCATTTGCTCTTACTTCTTTCTGCATGCTGCCTCTAGGCTAGGAAATTGGCAGAATGCTGCTGTTGCTGCTGAGAACTAGCCATTTTCCTTTAGTCAAATGTTTTTTAGCTTGAAAATGTCAATACAGAGATAAGTCATAAGATCAACTCTTAAATATTCACAGAGTGCTTTCTTTGTTTTGTTTTGTTTCTTTCCCCAAGTCATAGTGTTATCCAAGGTAGCACTTTACTGGATGCTTTGTACATTTGCCTGAGCAGTCTTTCTCTCATTAGTGCTTAAAGAAGTACCAAGAGTTAAATTTTTCATTAGGAATTCTTGTGCAGTGTAATATCCTGCATGAATTAGATACACAGAGATATTTCCCTTATGGAAAAATCCTATAGGGCTTCATAGAAAATTACAAACTTTCTCATATAATTTTTTAAACCACCTTGTAAAATCAAACATACAATGAAATACACTTCTATTGAGATGGTTCAAAGAAACCTGTGGAGAAGAAATAACTCTCTAATACATCCTGTAGGTTTTTTTGGAGTAATTTCTATAACCCTATTAAGTTTCTTTAGAGCTCTGCCAATTCCACCCCTCCGTATGTCTGTAGGCTCCTTTGGAAAGGGCACAGAAATGGGACCAAAACATTGCTCTGCCATTTCTCTCTATGGATCTATATATAATAAGATTTTCCTGCTGCTTCCAGTCTCCCGATGGCTTGCTGAAAACTCACCATTACCCTCCTGGCAGCTCTTTTGTTCAGCAAATTTGTGTAAAACAAATTGTATCTGCTTCTTGCATACCCATCTGGCCTGTCCTTCAGTAGTGAAAATCACAACATACCCAATGAATTACATCTACCAACAAAATTTTGCCTCTTTGGCATTTGTTTAAACTGACTGCATACATCCTGAGTCTCAAATCCCAGACTTCAGTGTGGAAGCAGCCCCATGCTTAAACCCATGGCACAGGAGGTTATGCCAAGCTGAATCAGCACCAGGGCGAGGTGCATGTAGGCAATGGAAGGATTGGAGCACCAACAGTGTGAGGAAGAGAAAAGCCAGAAGTTCTAACACATTTTACCACCAACAGCTGGTTGCACGTTACTGACAACCTGCCTGCATAAATCACAGAATCACAGAGAGGTTTGGGTTGGAAAAGACCTTAAAGATCATCTGATTCCAAACTGCCCTGCCACAGGGGGGATTTGAAATAAAGCATGATAATGACCAGCAGCACCGTTGTCAAGGGCGAGTGGGCTTGATGACATCACATCACACCATCCCCTGTTAAACCGTTCCTGTTGCCGCATGGCTGAGAGCAATCGTTCAAGTGATTAAGGGCAAATGTGGGATGGTATGGGAGGTTAGAGAGGATTGAAGTCCGTTCTGACATCTGCTCTATGATCACCTTATGCCTCAGTTTCCCCAAGGGAAGTTTCTGTGCAGTTTTGTAAATATCCATAGTTGGAACTTTAAAATTGAAAGGCTAAGGCTGAACTCTAAGTTTTTGCTTTGCATGGGATGGGCATAAACATCCTGCAATCCTGTCTGAGGCAAATAAAAAGCAAATAATGTGTTCAGTGTTAATAATTGGTATATATTTCTGAGTAAAAACACTGATGTGATCTCACCAGCTGGTTGATTTAATATAAATATTCAAATGCAGAAACAGTTTATTAAACAGATTGGAAATCATCAACTTCATTATTGTAATAGAGCAAATACAGTATCTTGATTTTCAATAAATGGAACAATCTACCGTATGCTGAATCACTTGCTGTCTGTTGCTATGTTCTATTAAAAAGAAAATAATGATTCTAACAGAATGTCGTGTAGCCACTCTAGGAATTAATAGAATTAGTGCAGCAACCTCAAGACAGAATATAAATATTCTATTGAATTATCAATTAAAACCCCATAGCAATAAAGGTAAACTACATCAAATAAGTGAACAGAAATTATAGACTATTTCCCAAATTCTTGTATTAGTCTTCATCTTGAGCCTGAAATGAAAATTCTTGAGAGTAACAAGTATATAATTACTTGACATTTTTCTTCTTTGAGTCATCTTAGGAAAACAAATTACATGATGTAAGTGCAGCTCTTCGGATTCATAAACTACTGGCATAATGAAGAAAACACTGGGTAGTTATTATGCATCAAGCATTCATTGACGTTAATTTTTGCTCAAAAGATTGAGACATAGATCATTTTTCAGTTTCTAATATGAGTCTGCTGAAGTTTTGCGTCCATCAAATGCCATTCACCCCTGTTGTAGGAAAAATTGCTTAGTTAGTTTCCCTGGTTTGGCTGGACTTTTGTCCTGGCAGCCACCTGCAGAAAAATATCATCCCTACAAAATCCAGCTTCTCCCATATGCCAATTGTAATTAGGTGTGACATCATAAAATTGAAATTATATCACAAGAGGCAGAGGAATTCTTTAGTGTTATAAGTAGGGATAGGAAGAAGAAATTGAGACAGGGATGATATCAGAGACAAGAAAATCCTAATGTGTTAGACCCTGGGATAGTACTCACACATAATTTTGAAGTGGAAATTCATGGGGATGAATGTAATGCTTCCAGTTCCTCTCATGTTCTCCCATGTGTCCAAGATACTCCAGTTTCATGCATTAATTACACTATTCCCTGTCTCCATGTTCCAAACACAGCCATTATAGGACAGCACCCACCACACAGCAGTACTTTCCAGCAAGGTCTGACTGCTCTTGTAATACAAAACAAAAATGTAAGAATGCAATTTTATAATATTTTCA